>VZRQ01009616.1:1413895-1522638 GCA_013397975.1 Machaerirhynchus nigripectus
CCTTCAGCCCGGCGGTGCTGTGGCCGGTCCACGGCTTCTGCCGGTGGGAAGGGTTGAGGGTTTCAGGGCAGGCAGTGCTCTCGTGTACAGTAAAACTTGTGAAAGCAGTGGGCTCCCTTCCAGGGCTGTGCTACAGGTTCCTGTACTGAGCTCTTGCGTGGGTACCCACCCGGGTTTCCTCAGCAGCACCTTGGGGAGGGCCAGTGACTGAGCACGAGCCCAGCTCCGCCCTAGCGAGCAGGCCCGCGGGCACTTGGGTGCAGAAGCGGTGGAAGTACAAAACCTGTTACTTTAATCCATTCGGCAGAATTTCAGAAATAAAAAAAACAAACAACCAAAACCAAGCAATGTCAGCAACGTTTTGTCCGATAAGTTCGGGCGCCCCCCGGGCTCTGCTGCCGCCCTCCCCATGCAGTGGTGGGGGCATAGCGGCTGCGGTCGCTCCTGCCACGGCGCGCCCGGCTCCCAGGGTGACACCGCTCCGGCGGCACTTCCTGCTGCCGCCCCGGAGGAGGCGGGGCCGGGCGGGCTCTGGCTGTAGGTGTAAGTAGGGCGGCGGGCTGGGGTCTGCGTGCCGCCGCGGGAGGGTCGTGCGCGGTCCGGCGCAGCACCGGTACCTGCGTGCTCGGGCTTTGTCGTGGCGGCCCGCGTCCGGCCCGGCCTGTGTTTGCCTCGGGGTCCGTCGGGGCTGAGGCGGCGGTGGCAGCGGCGCGTCGCGCTGGGGTGCGGCCGCCTCCCTGGTCCCTCTGGGCTGAGGCGCAGGGCCTCGGGGAAGCTGCGAAGAGCTGCGTGTTTCCTACCTCCCCGCTCACTGATGTTTTCAGTAACGGGCGGACGGCGGAATAAAGGAGGGACCGCCATATTCCGCTCCCCACAGCAATGACCCGACTGTCGTTTTCCTCCTGTGGGAAAGGGTGGGCAAGGGAGGTTTGAAAGTGTTGCTCGGCATCTCTGGTGCTGGCTGCCTGTGACTGCTCGCAGTGTTCGTGTGCGTAGCTAGATCAAAGCCCTGGTCCGGCATCCCCACTGCAATTCCCCACAGCGGCACATGAAAATCCGTGAGGAGGTGGGGAACAAGGAGGGTATGCTACCTCAGGGGCTTTCTTCTGAAGTCCGTCATGCCTTTTCTGGGGCAAGATGTACGGCACAGCAGGTCTGGAGAAAAAAAATACCCGTGTCAGGTACGAGCCTGCCTCCTGCTGGACGGTTGAAGTCTGACTCTTGTACTTGACAGGGCACTAGGCAGTCTCCCTCATCAGCCCGGCTTCCTGCTGTGTCTGAACTTACAAGCATCTGTCCTGTCCCCCATCAGCTATGTTTCCCAGCCTGGAAGATTGTGAACTGTTTAGCTTTTCCGTATTTGAAAGCAATTCCTATGTATTATAAACACCTCTCCCTTTTTTCCAAGCTACATTCTGACATAATGTCTACGGAAAGGGTGTATATGTGCTGCTGAAGCTGGAGGTTGTGTGGGTGTGCTCTGAACATCCAGTCCTGTGGTTTTGACATTTCCAGGCACCTTACAGTGGTTTTATTATTTTGACGGCTCTTTTTAATAGTGGAATTGCTTTTCATTTGTGTGTTGATCCTCTCCCTGAACTAAGCACATCTGGTATTTGTCATTGGAATGCAGGTGTTGAATACACCTTACAGTTCGTGTGACAGAGGAGCTGTGTGCAGTCACATTTCATGCTAGCTCCTATGAACTTGTCACAATCAAGTCATAACTTCTCCTGTTACGTGTTCCATGACTTCCTAAAGTATTCATTAACTGAGGTTAAAAGCACATATGTGGCATCATGCTTCTGTGTGTCTACCCATTCATACTGGGAGAAGTGAAATCCCTTTGGTTTTATTAGCCCTCATATTGGAGTAATTGTAATATGCTTGACATCCCGTTCAGAAGGCACAGTGGTTTCTAACACATAATTTTGTTTTTTTTTTGGTATGAAGTTTCAGACTAGAGAGATTCTGCATTATTTGTTGACATAGTTGTCGTTAAATTGTATGATGGAACTAGATTCTTTTTTATAACACATAGCCCTAATTTAGGCTGGGCTAGAGTAAATGTCTTCCCAGGAGCTGGTACAGTGCAGTGTTTTGGATTCGGTGTGAGAATCATGTTGGTAGCACACTGATGTTCTGGTTGTTGCTGAGTTATGTTTCTCCTAAGTCAAGGCTTTGTGTCTCAAGCTGTGCCAGTGAGGAGGTACACAGAAAGCTGGGAGGGACCACAGCTCAGACAGGTGACCCAGACTGCCCAAAGGGGCATTCTGCTCCATTAAACATCATGCCTAGTATATGAACTGAGGGAGTTACCTGGAAGAGTGGCTGTTCAGGGATGAGGTCTGGCATCAGTCAGCAGGTGGTGAGCAGTTGTATTGTGCATCACTTGTCCTTCCTTTTTATTATTATTATTATTATTATTATTATTTTATTTTACTCTGTTTCAGTTAATAAAGTGTTCATATCTCAACCTACAAGTTTTACTTTGGATTCCCCTCCCCATTCCACTGGGCTGTGGCTGCATGGTGCTTAGTTGCCAGCTGGGCTTAAACCACAGCACATTTAGGGAACTTCCTTGCAGTTCTGTCTTTTGTGTGCAGTGTATTTAAGCAAGAGTTTCAGATTTTGACCACCTACTGGCTCATGTTTCATGGTAGCACTAAGTCACATTTTAGAATTTACATAGGTCCAAGTCCGGTTGCCAGCATGTCGTCAGATCAGTGGTTGGTTTTTCATGAAGAAGTAATTGTGATATCACCTCGGTCATTCTGTGGTATTCTGTATCCATCATTAAATAACCTATTTAATTCATAAAAGGATACCTTCATAAGGTCAATATGAGGTCACATGTAGGGCTTATAAACACGGCATTTCCTCCAGTTTTCACGTCTGCTTAATTATTTTCAGGATTCTGATTCTTTAAAAAATTCACAAGTGTGGGATTTTTTTAAAGGCTAGTTTATTACGCTTCTGAAGAAAAACCTTTCCAAATATGAACCATATGGGGATTTTTTGTTTGTTTGTTTGTTTGTTTTCTGTAATGTAGGCATTCTAGGACAACAGGCACATGGTATGTCACATTTTCTGAAATGTTAAAACTGAGCTTTGGTGATTTCAGTTGTACCAACTGTTGTAGTACTGTTATATTGTAGTACTAGTGTAGTACTATTAGATTTTTCGGAAATAGCAAGGTTAATTCTTGGTGTTTTGTTTGATTGTAAAAAGAGGTTTGTTAATTCAATGACAGTTTCTTTCTTTCAGTAGCTGCTAATGTTGCAAATAAGGCTTTGGAACTCCTACCCATGAAACTTTGCCTTTGTCTGGACTCAAAAGTAAGTCTACATAAGATCACATTCTTCTATCATTAAGATTTGAATTGAATGAGAAATATTAAAAATAAATATTTTTGAGGGGTTTTGTATGATAAAAGTCGCAAATAACCTCTTATTCAAATAAAATGAATACCAAACGTTCTGATCTTTCTTCTCAAAGTAGATTTAATACAATGAAAATGTGTTTTAATAGTCAAAATTCCTTGTTATGAATGGAATAAACCTAGAGTGATGTTCTCTCCTTCAGTTTAAGTTGTTGTAAGCAAATTTAAATTTTTAGGAAGTCTCATTTCAGACTGAAGTGTATATAATTTTTCAAAATATTTCAAGATAATAGAGGGGTGGCCAGACACCATTTGGGAAGATAACTGTATTTTATTACCTACAGAGAAAAATGGTGAAGAATAAAATCTCTATCAGGACTGAGCTACAATAAGACTTTATAGCTGGGCTTTTCAAGAGGAATTAAAGCAACATCTTGAAATTTTCTTTTTTTAATCCATGTATTTTTTTCACCAGATAGCTTGAAGATTTATTTTAGGGATCAGTAGACTTTCTGTTGCATTAATCCTTCACTCTTCCTACTGTGAATTTAACACAAACTCAAGTGAAAGCTTACTTAATTTTTTTAGTGTATATGTAAAAAATCATTGCCGCAGTCATACATGTCCCCGTTTTCAAGTTTTGATAATCTGAAGTATGGAGGAAACCTAAGAAGTTAAGCTTGAGGAAAAGAAAGATGGGAAACTTAAGATTATTTCTGAAAATGAACAGATCTGATGATGGAATAGAATACAGATATGAAAGTTGGGACTAAGAAGAGTCAAAGCTAAATTCCATCAGGAGCCTTTGTGAGTGAATTCTGGAACTCTGAAATTTGTTCTCCCCAGGGATAGCTAGGGGAGCTTTGATGGGACAAGATTTAGAGGTGGTAACACTTCCTTCTCATTTCAAACACCAATGCGGTAGCCCCAGAAGGTCTGGCTTGGAAGGATGTGACAGCAAGGAAAGCAGTAACCTTATTGGCAGGTGATTGCAAATGCTAAACATGTTGATGAACATATTTTGAAATGTAATTGAGAGTAGTGTTACAGTCCTATCCTGATCAATATTTGGAAATTTGAGTGCAATAAAATTGCACTATGAAAATAGGAAGAATCAGAACCAATAGCTTAGTTTGTGGGTACATCTTATGTTACATTTATAAACTTACAGAATATGATAAGAAGCACTAAGAAAATGCTTTGCTTATTTTAGTTCCTTACCAGCTGATTCTAAAAACTAAAGGAAGATGTCATTTTTCCCTAAAATCTCTTTCCAATATGAAGTTGAAGAGTATCTCAGCAAAGTATTCAGAAATAAAGAGGTATGTGACATAGTTACCACTAATCATCAAAAAGACCAATTTTTTGGTGTAACTTTAATACCTTACAATAAAATATTGTCTTCACATTAAACACGGATTTTTGTATATAAAACTATTTTATATTTAAAATATAAAATTAGTATTTATGCCCATTGGCTCAAAGTAGCATAAAAATATTTAAATTAAATTGAGTATAAATCAGAGAACCCAGTTTTGGATCCCACTGAAGAGTGATCATAGCTAATTAAGCACATATTAACCACATAATATTGACAAGAAAAACTTCCTTACCCCAGTGTAGAATACTGCAGACAATCTATTGATTCCTAATGCCAAGGATAAAAAAATTACTTTTTTGTGTACAATTTTATCAGTATGAAAGTTACTCATTCATAGTTTTGAATTTACTCTTCCATTTCTTTCGGACTGGTCTATGTACAATATCACAGAGCTCTCTGGCAATTGCTTTGATCCTTGTTGCAGACTGTTTAAAGTGATATTGCTGATAGAGCTGTTTTTCCAACAAGTATTTTTCAAGAAGTTTGTGAGGCTTCCAGTCGAATTAGGCTTCCAGACACAGACATTCCTCACTAATGCACACCACACAACCATATCCCTCAATTTCTATGGAGTGTTGATTCAGTGGGGTTCTTTTGCATTGAGCAAGAGGCTTCTGTGTGAATCTCTTACTATTAAATCTCTTTCACTTTCAGCTTATCACTGCTTTAGGTACACAGGAGGCAGAGAATAAATACCAGTCTCTGTTAAGTCATCTATCTCATCCACCAGGTTTTACAACTGTAAGAGTAAATACCCACTTGGCCTCAGTGAAACATGTGAAAAAATTGCTGTTTGAAGAGATCCAGAAGGTTTGTGCAATTTCCTACTTACAGCAAAAATAATAGGGTATTTCATCTTTTGCCTGAACAGGAGACCTTTTCATTACTGGAAACTATACATTACCTTAATGCATCTGCTAGTATTAACGTTATACAATCACACTGATTTCCTGTCAGCATTAAAGGTTAAATGGAAATTCATTGTGTACCAGTATCCCTCATCTAATCCCTCCAATAACAGAGGGAGAAAGCATCCAGCTCTTTTTCATGTGGCAGATCCAAACCTTTGATAGGGTTGAGGTAGTGCTGGGCTAAATACTGTAAAGGTGTCAAGTCTACAGAGATGATAGATAAAAAGTGTAGTTCAGTATGCTGTCTTCAGCATGGTTAGAACGCTTCTATTTAAGATTAAAGGAGAATGCCTGTATATCTCATTTTAGAAACTGTTTAGGAAAGTGAGAAAATCGGTGTGTTTTAGAAAGTGGAGCCACAGTGATGCCCTGCAGCCACTGTATTTTCTTTTGTTAAACCTGGTTTTATATAATTTTCTGGATTTTTACTTATCGTAATTAAACATTTATTTATCTGATAATACATAAACCATTATGTTTAAGAAATGTATTATTTTGAAACTGTGTCCTAGATCTTCACTCTGTCTAAAAAGATCTGGTTGTTCTTTAAGTAAATTATTAATGCTAGTGTGTGTACAGGGAGCTTTTGCATGACAGGAGCCAAGACATTTCTGTGATGCAGAGGCAGTTGACAGTGTTCTGCTGGCTGGGATGGCAATGAGTTTTGCTAATTTTAGCTTGATTGTAAAAATCTGGAAATGGGTATTGCAGGGTTATATTTTGCTTCAAGGGAAAAGGCTTTACTGAAAACTGACTTAAGACCAGCTTTTCACAAACTTTTTGTATTCAGAAGTGTGATTACGTGTTAGAAAATGAAGCCACATAACACTTTTGAACAAAAGTATGATCATGGATTGTCTTCTTTTTTAAGAGAAAATACTTATCTATTAGATGTACACTGATTTCTGGTTTTACATGCTTTAAGGTTATAATTTAGAAGGCTCAGATGGGAAGACATCATCTCGTTTAAATCCAGGAACCTTTATAAAATGGCAAGCTGTCATTTTTTTTCAGGTAGATACATAACTCAGCTATCAGTACCCAAACTTGGGCTAACAAGAAGAATGAAAAGTATTGCCAACCTGGCCTATTAAATAAGACAAGCAATACATGAGTAAACAGTGGCTTATAACGACAAAAATCAAAGAGTTAACACAGATTACACCTAAGCTTCTATGGTGGTGATACTGTGTTCTGACAACAACTCAGCACAGCCTTCTTCCAGAAGAAAGCAAAAACCAGTGATAGGGTTATGAGTGTCAGAACACTCTCCCACTCCCTGAAGTCAGTTCTCAGTCAATCTCTTTGTGGTCTTGTTATTTCTGAATTTATTAAATGTTTAGTCTTTTACACTAGTCTTTTTAATATATACTGTCCCCTTGCACACTATTTCCCAGCTGATTTTAACTGTTTTCACTACCTGCATGGTTTGTGCTCTACAGCTATAAATTATGAGTGGAGAAATGGTTTTTAGTCTAAGTATCTAAATATTATGTTTATTAGTAGTGCTTACTAATTATGTTTTTTAAATAAAACAGCAATTTAAAGGACTATGTGTTCCAGTTCTCGAGCACCCGCAACTTCAGGATATTTTGTTAATTCCTGTCATTGGACCCAGGTTTGAAATTTTCAGTCTTTAGCCTTAAAATGTTGTAACACCATTTTCTTAGAGTTAAGATAACAAACTCACTTTAACTGAGGCACAACTTCATTTGTATTGTGACCTGGTGGACAGTCCATATACTAACTAGTCCAGGTCAGAGTTTTAGTCCTTAAAAATGAAAGAAAACGAAGAGTTCTCTGCTTATTTATAAGACTAATGTTTTATAGGGAAAAAGTGGCATGTGTGCATCCTCCCTGGAAAGCCAGCTAGGTGGCAGATAGAAGAACTAAACTTTTGCATTGGAATACAGAACTATAGCTAAGCACAGGCAGGGTTTTCTTCCACTGCAAGAAATCAAGTGGAATTAAGAATTATTCAGCAGTTGTTAAACACAAAAAAATCACATTCATCTGGCATAGGAAGGGATAGAGGACTGTATCTCCATCCCAGTATAATTTATTTGTATTCCTGTATCAGGTTCATAATAGTGGCAGAATGTGTCAGAATCTGCATTATTTTGAGGACTGGTTTTCTTCTTGGTTCTTTCCTTTGATTTTTTTGGAACTCAGATAAATCTTTTAAATGTAATACGTGATAGTTAACTGCTTTTTTTATTATATCTGACAAAATCAGTAGTTATGAACTAGAGTTTACTTGGGGAGTACTTAGCTTTTTTTTCAGTATACTTTAATTTTTAACTCAACTACATTTTGTATTTCTAGGCGAGATTTAAAAAAACATGCATCTGAAGTCATAGTTGGAGCCCAGTGTGGATATGCAGTACTTCGAGGAGCACATGTTTATGTCCCTGGGATTGTATCCACCTCAAGATGTAAGAGTTCTCTAAATACACCCAATTAAGTTGTAAAGATGGCAGAAAAAGTGTCACCCTTGGATAATAGATAAGTAAATGGTGACACAAAATAGTTTTCTCAGCTGAAATTAACTTTACAGTTGTAATTTATGGTAATGACACTTTTAGAAGTTTTTCTGTTTTTTTTTTTTAAGATTTTCACTATTCTTCATTTTATTTGTAATAAGTAATATGTAATTATTTCTCACTGGCCTGGCCTGTTTTAAATTCCTTTTTCCATATGTAATTCCTAGCTGAAGTATTAGTTCTCAAGGATTTAAATTTCTTGTTTTTCATTTAAAAATCTTTTTTTTAAGAGAATTTTCAAAGTAAAACCTGTTTCCTTAAGACATTTTTTACTACTTAATACTGCAACTTATAATATGCATGCTCCATTGAATAAACTTACAGAAGTTGGCTGCTTTGCAGTCTTGTAGAAAAAAATAAATGAGATGCCACATCTGGATGGTGACTGGATGTATCTTGATTATTTAATAGATACTGTCTCCAAATTTGTTATTTCTTCACTCAGTCACAAAGCCACTTACCTTCATGATTCTATTATATTTTAAGTTACCAATTTTTTTCCCTAATCCATTGGCAATTCATTTGATACTTTTTATTTAAGAGAGATGTAGTGAATTTTTTTTCATTGATGAGAAAAGTCTTCAGTTTTTATGTCAGATTCTTAAGAAATGGAAATTATGCATCAATGCCTGTTCAACAAGATAAATCTGCATATGCATGCTTTGTGTTCAGCAACCTATTTTTGTTATTTAAATGTTGAATTAACTTTATGTAAAACCAGTATAATTTTGGATGATTCACCTTATTATTCTATTGTGATGAGATCTAGTAATCATCTTGATTCTTATTATTAAACAAAATGAGTCAGAAAAGCATATATCTAGTCACTTTGTTTCCTTTCAGGAAAAAACCTCCAAGAAGTTTTAAGCATGTGCTGAAGTTCAATTCACTGAACAGGAATGTGTTTCAATCTAGGGCTTGATAATGAAATAAGTATATTGGAATAGCAGTTGTTGAAACTGCTTATTTAGATAACTCCATAAATATTCAAATCCTTCTTTGAGTCAGCTAGTGATTTATCATAATTGCTGCATGTAATTATGCATGTAATATCAATTCAAAGAAAATAAAGATACTGTAAAACTTTAGGAACAGTTCAGAGGAATTGCAGATAAGAAAATAAAATAAAAGGGCATGCTACCCACTTGATGCCAAATATAATAAGGCTGTATTAAGCACAGATGGTCTAACTTGGGGAAAAAAATAGTACAGTAAGAATACATATTTAATCACTGAACTTGCAGTCTAAATGAGGGTAAACTAATGATCAGGGGACTTTGAGCTTAATTTACCTAATCAAACCCTAACCTTTATGTTTATGGAATGCAGGTATAATCTACAAAAATCTTAGGAACTCTGTGCAGGACTCGTGTATTTTGAAAGGATGATTGTCAGCAGAGAGTGAAATAAAATCATTTATGTTTGAATACTGCAAAAATCATTGGCAGATAGCTTGATGGAAGAGTTAAATTGCTGCAGGATTTTGTTCAGTGAAGTTTAAGCAGACAGTGAGCAATCACTTAATGTTTTGTGTCCATTGTTTAAAAAGAAGTAGTGTAAAAAATACATCCTTTCAATGGCTACCCAACAAATATTACCATTTAAGAATTTCAGGGCATTTGAGCATAATCAGAAGGCCACTTGAAAATGGGAAAAAGGATTCTCTCGTAAAATCCAAATAATTCTTGGGAAGCTGAACTGTCATTAGTCTTGGTGTATCTTCTGGTTCCTCCAGCCTGTCAGTCACCTCAGAAATGCAGTTTTGGAAATATTTTTATTGCTATTAGAAGAAACCTTTATTTTTAAGCATATTTTTCAGCCAGTCAGCACATAGAGCTTGCTCACTGTTCTTTAAAATCACCTAAACCATTCCTTTTCTATTTTTTTTTCTTACTCAGAAAGTTTGTTAAATCTGTAGGATTACACTCCTAGAGTTTGGGGTATATTTACACACTTAACTGATCTGGTGGGTTTTAATTGGAGATATAAAACTCTCTAAGAGGATTATTGAGAACAGCAGTTGCCTTAAAGGGAAGAGAGCCAGACCAGAACAAGAATGCATAATCACTTGTGTCAAAGCAATAAATCAAGAAAAAGCAGCTATAGCTATGTTCTAGGTAGCTATTGAGAGGTCATTAGGTAAATTTAACACTCCTGGCTTTGTTCAGTAAGGGTGATCGAGTGTTATTTGATGTACCTTGTGTGCTTGGAGCACACACGGAGGACTGGATCCTGAAGAGTGTGCTTAAAACTTACGGGTGATCCTGCCACGATAAAAAAATTAAAGTGCAGGTTTGTGTAGCCTTTTAGAAAACAAGACACACTGCCTGACTTGCAGCTTGGTGTCTCTCAGTACCTCCAGTTGTTTGGTAGCCGTCAGTCACTGTATAAAACTTCTAAGCTTTATATCAGTTAATCTTCTTTGATTACATTTAGAAAATGCGAAGTTTGGTATGATAGAACAGTTGAAGTACGTAGTCTACTGAAAATCCTAAGTTACTTGGTCACTACTGTTTTGTTAAGTATCCTAATGATTTCAAGCTTTCCATTTTTCTTTGTGCAGTTGTGAAAGCTGGAGATGTGGTTTCAGTGTATTCAGACATTGAAGGGAAATGCAAAAGAGGAGCCAAAGAATTCGACGGAGTCAAAGTTTTCCTTGGAAATGGGATTTCAGAACTCAGTCGCAGTGAAATCTTCAGTTCAACTGGCCCACTGAAGTAAGTCCATAGTAATTGCAATCTACATGTAAAAATTTGCAAAGGGAAGGAAGAAGATGGTAAAACACTCTGAATTATTTTGTACCTTATGTGAAGTCACAAGATGGCTTTGCACATTGGGATTTCCAGTATTTCTTGGGAAGCCATTAGTTTCACAGTGGGATCCAGATACCAATTTACTTGAAAGGTAGGAGGAAATAAGTGGGAATCTTTTAATAATTTATGTTTATTCAGTTCAGTAATATCAAACAGAACTGACAAATGTTCTCACTCTGGGAAAATTGCATTTTGGTAAACTGTGGTGTACTACTTCCCAGTTTGGATGGAACAGAAGTGCAGCCTTGTCAATTTCTCCATCTTTTAAAAAAAACTCTAGGGGCTTTCTTTTTTGGTGGGACAAAGGAGAGAACATAAGGCCAGATTTCTAAAATTTTACTGACATTTGCCAAAGTAGTTACCTACTTCAAGATTACTTGCTTTTCTATTTTGTTGATGAAGCATATGGTTTATTCCTCTCGTGTCGCCCGAAACACATATAAAAAGTAATGTAGAAGACCATGGATGTCAAATTAATGACCAAGACTTTACGTCTTGAGAACAAACCACAAAAATTCTAGTGAAAAAAAGTACACTGTCAGAGGATTTCTGATTTATGAGAGCATAAATATAGTACAAGTAGTGGTAGGATGTACCTGTTGAGTTGGTGACATGGAACAGCAGTATGTAAAACTAAATCTGGTGTCTGCAAGTTTGCTTTCTCATATCCTTCCTTCTTGTTGGACTATCCAGTACATATGCAAATAATACTCATTCTTCTTCTCTTTTGTTTGCAGGCTCAGTTTTGCTATTTCGGTTTTTTTTTTTTTTTCTCTTTTTTGTTTTCCATTTCCTGGTACATTTGGCTTAACAATTTAATCTGCATCAGAATTAGCACTTTATTTAAAACTTTCAGGTGACTTCTAATTGCAAACCTTAGCTTCGCAGGCAAAGCAATGTTCCTGCAAGGCTTTTCATACAGGATTTCTATAGTTACTTGACTGAAATCTCAGAAATTTAGGAAATGGAGAAAAATCCTAAGTAGAAAATCACATGCCAGTGCCCTAGTGCATACACATGGCTAGCCAAAAGCACTTATGGATTGAAGTTAAGATATTTAGGTCTGGCTTTATGCATTTCTTTACAGTATTAAGGCTTGGATTAGATCTTGGTTTATCCTGTGTACAGAACCAGAAATTGGCTTTGTGCAGTTTTACAGATGGTTCCAATTCATAATGTAATGCATTTTTTGCCATGATTTACTCAACTTAATGATGTCATTTTAAAGAATATCATATTAAAAATTTGTAGAAGTATTTTTCTTGGTTGTTCTTTTATTTTTGTAAGATTGTTGTTTCAAGTTGCTCTTTGTAAACATAATGATTTTAATTGACTACTGCTAAAATTTATAAAACTGACTATTTGAATTTTTTTTTCATGTTTTTCAGGGGACTGGGCATAAGAATGATAGAGCCAGTCTACCTTAGTCCTTCATTTGACAATGTGCTCCCTAGTCATTTGTTTTTACAGGTATGTTTGTTCCAAAACCAAAAGTCTGTACTATTTACAGAACAATGAATATTCTCTTAGCACACATTCATGGTTTCTACATTCCTTGTGCATTATAGCACCTAATTCAGTCTTTGGATTTGAGGACAACAAAGTATTTAAAATGAAGTAAGTATCTACATGTAGGTGGTTTAATCATAATGTGTCTGAGATACGATAAGGGATTTCAAAATGATATAAGAGATACTCACTTAAAAATGTAGAAATTCCTCTTGCACAGATACTCTGCATAGAACTATTAGTTTTTGGAATCTGCCTATGAACTCTGGAATATGAGCCCCTTTTAATGTACATCATTCTGTAATCAGGAAAATCTCCAAATATTAGGTTGACTTGAAGCTGTTATTTAAGTACTAAAGACAACTTTAAAAGGTTTTTATACCTTTGTGTTGAACTGAGAAGAAAATGTTTCCATATTGTCTGAGGTGCAGTACTGTGCACAATTATTGTGCATTATTTCTCTTTAGTGCAGCTGTTCTGTTTATAGAATTAGTAGCACAGTTCAGCTTCTTGGTACTTTAATTCAGCAAGCTTAGACTTCTGCCTTTTGGTCTTACTGTTCTTTAGTGTGCTGACCCAAATGTTAATATAGTAAATGTTCCAATAAACAGGTTAATATAAAATATTTGTAATAAACAGAGCTCCTCTGTGTCTGAGCCAGTATCAGGCTATTTTATTTGGACTTTAGCACTTCAGTCTCCTCAGTCATGAGCTCTTAAACTTCAGTCATAGATACTCAGACATAGCTTTAAATAAAAAATGAGCCACTGGAGACTTCTGTCATAAACTGTCTCTTATATATAATACAAATAGTTCATTTTCTGTTAAAGAACTGAGAGCAATATCATAGGTATCTTCACTGTTGAACGAATAATTTTTTTAATGAATTTGCCATTCCTTAATAAAGGAATTGAAGCAGGGTATAAGGTTTGAATTCTCCCATATTTGTTTTTATGATAGAATTTGCCTTCTGTGGTTGTGAGCCATATTTTAAACCCTCAACCAGGAGAGAAAATTTTGGATATGTGTGCTGCACCTGGAGGAAAAACAACCCATCTTGCAACATTAATGCATGACCAGGTAAGAGAAGTCATTTGGCATTTTCTGCCTAAGGAAGAAAGTCTGACCACTGTTCATTTGTACAGTTCTCTTCTCTTAGCTGTGAGAATGCACAGATAATTTACAACAGCAAACAATTAATATTTTGACATTTTATTTACCAATGTATTTTGCTACACATCAGAGTTACTGAAATGGGCAACAGTCTTTATCAACTATTCACCATCATCTTTAAAACCTTATTTGTTACAAATTGACTGTTGAGATATGTTTAATTTCAGTTTTTAAAATGCTATTGAATTATTTTTAATCATAGAATTTTTTACATGCAAGGCAAAGTTAAGCAAGAATATGCTGGATTCATGAAACTGAGATACATAAAAATCAGGGGTTACTACTGTGTGCCAAAGAAACACACAACTCTTTACAAAAACTTAATAAAAAGTTCCTAATCTGATTACCTTTTTCCTCAGTAAAAATTATCAATTCTGCATACAGATATGATTTAGGCTGGATTTCTAGTCTGAATTTGTCATTCTGTGGTAGAATGTCACAAATCCAAAACTATCTCACGAGAAAGTAACAAAACTGAGAAGAAACAAAAAAAAAACCATGCAGAGAAAGGCAAAGGAAAGGGAGCATAAGAAAATAAGAATGTAGCTATAGGATTACAGATTTGCATGTATTAAAATGTTATGTGCACAGTGAAATACAGAAATGCAGGTTACTCTTCTCTAGCAGAGGGGAAAAGCATGAGTATGTCCTGTAAAAATTTTTTAAGGCTTTATTATTTTTGTTGAAATAGGGTTATTAGAATAGATCAGATTATTTAGAAGTCTTGCAGTTACATTACGCAGTACTTTGACAGTTGCCTGTGCATAAATGGGAAGGCACAGTATGTAATGGTATGAACGTATTCAGAAAAGGCACGTGTTCAGTTCTGTGATGGTTTGCCTATGGAGGTGTTTTCTTCCCTCAGTATGCAACATTGGCAGAAGGCATTAAAAATGCATTAGACAATTATTAGACATTTATTATATACATAAATAAAGCTTCCAGTAAAGAATTCCAATGCGATAAATAAAGGAAGTCTGTAAATCATATATTTCTGTCACGGGTTCATTTACACATATACTTTTTTCCATCTGTGTATCTACATTTTGTATGATTTGGAAGAACTCTTTTTTTCCTTAGTCACTTTTATTATCAATATTTTGATTCTGCTTACCTGCAGCTGAAGTGGTAAAGATTAAGAATACAGATGTTGAATATTTATCTCAATTGATTTTCCTTTTCTGAGTACATAATTTTAAGATCTGGAAGATAAGGACATGGGAAAAAAGCACTTCTTTTTGGATTTTAAGTTCCATTCACAGATCTTCCATACTAATTTTTCACAGACAGTATATTAAACCATTAACATTTCAGAATATTTTAATCACTCTTACTTTTTTTGTGATACAATTGTAAACAATAGTATATTGTTTTTAAATTAGATAACCAAGATATAAAATTACTCTATAATATTAAGAGCTCTTAAATAAGAATTTGGAATAGTTAAAGCTTGAGAATTTTTTATTATCTGTATCCCAGTCCAGACCACTGTTTTTTCCAGATGTCTTTCAAGTAGTTGTTCTGCCAGTGGCAGTCATGGGCCACATGGAGAAAAGAACAGAGAAGCTGTGGATGTCCCAGCCCTGGAAGTGTTCAAGGCCAGCTTGGTTGGGACTCTGAGCAACCTGGTCTAGTGGAAGGTGTCCCTGCCCATGGCAGGGGGGTTGGACTATATGATCCCTAAGAACCCTTCCAACCAAAATCATTCTGTGATTCTATAATCTCTTTATCTCTGCAGTATGCAGTGATGTGCAGCAAATCCACTGTTCTTGCAGCAGATGAAACTTTGAAGCACAGTCAGTTCTTAGCGTGCATGTGCAATAGGTTGAATGGTGTTAGGGGACAAGCAGTGGCACATGGTTCTTGAGTGCACCCACAGGAGGGGATTGGCTCACAGTAGCTGAAGACTGGACACCACTGATACAACCTAAATCCTTTCTTACCTCTCAGTCCTAGATCTACATATTGCCTAACACGACATACAGATAACAGCTTATCTTTACTGTTGTTTTTTTTTACTTTTTAAACTATCTTAGTCATGTTACCCTTCCATAAGCCTCTAGAAAGCCACCAACAAATAGAAAACAGTTGTTTTCTCAGCACATCGTATTTGCTCTAGCAAGTCTAGTAGAAGTTTTTGGTTGTTGGGTCTTTCTGTCCTGGATTTTACTGATGCTACTCTTTACTTCGTGTTCACAGATTTCATGTAGCAGTTAGTGCTGTGTTTCTGTTTTGATTGGGGGAGGAAAAAAGAAATTTTATTCTTACATAAAGGGAATAATGTGTAATTGTGATTTCCCTCCCCTCACCTCTAAGTTTATTCTAGTCTTTACACTATTTCCTGAAGTAACTTGAGTGACAAGTACTGCAAGTATTACAATATGTTACGAGTCTGAGCAAGTCAGAGGCATGGCTGAGGGCCTCGTTGCCTCAGCACTGAGCTATACTGTGATCATATTTCCTACCCTCTCCATACAAATTTTAAACCTGTTGACCTATTTTACCATGTATTTGAGGCTTCTACCCTCTTTCAAATGATTAAATTTTTCTCTTAGTGCCCAGCTAAGCAGTTCATAACAAACAAAAAGAAACAAACAACAGAACCACTTGCCAGAAGTCAGACATTGCAGCATCCTTTGGAGTGACAGTGCCGAGCAGTTGGAATGTGCACAGCTTCAGACTAATGTGGCTATCACGGAAAACATGTGCGAATAAGGACTGCGGGAGTGTGGATTTAAGAATAAAATGATTCTGTAGGGAAGACTATGCTTTTTTTATTACACCTGCCCAGGGTGGGGGAAAGGAAATCAGAAAGTGCATATCCATTTAATCCCTATGCTTTTGATGAAAACTTTGCGATTTTTTTCAGGGTGAAGTAATAGCCATGGACAAGATAGCTAACAAGGTCAAGAAAATCAAGCAGAATGCTGAATTGCTACAGTTGAATTGCATTAAGGCCTTTTGCTATGATGGAACAAGGGCCCTTTCAGTTGAGAAAAGAGAGGATAAAGGTAAAATAAAAAATTTGTATAGTAGTAGCTTTTAGAAGAAAATACTAATGTTTTGCAAAAACAGTATTAAACCTGTCATAGGTCTACAAGTCCTTGAAATCTTGGCAGATACCTAAGTTGCTTCAGCACTGTGAATGCACTTTTGTTTTCTACTCTTTTGTGATTACCAGCTTCTGTATGAAAAAATACAAAATTCAAATTATCTGTCCTTCTCACAACCTAATATTCTCAAAGGAAATGCATTCCTTTCCCAGTATTCGAGTATTGAAGATTGAAGAAGCCTTAAAGCTTCTTTCATGATCACATTTAACCCCATACTCTGAATTGTCTGACCTAGTCGGAGAAAAAAATATTTTTGCAGACTTGCTTCGCTTTTCTGCCTCATAATCCTCATCAGTAAAATGGGGTTATTAATACCTAACTCCCAGGAGTGCTGTAACGTTTAGTTCATTGATGTTTGTTCAGCTGTTCAGGGGAAAGTTATATACAAGCACAGTGTATTATTTTAAGTAATTTCATTTGCCTTTCTGCAGTGATGCAGTTATGATATTGGTTCTGTTCCCATGATGGAATGGTTTAAATGGTATCTGCTGCCTTGATTATTTTTAGTTCGTTGTGCAAAGTATGCTGTTCTTTCTCACTCAATTTTATCTCAGTCACTGGTTAGCCTAAGAAGGAATCAGATTACATAATTCACCTTCTTTGTCCCTATGCATTGCAGTTATTCCTGCTTTGGAGGAACAAAGGTACTTTCTTAAGAGTCTTTTTATGAACATTAAATATTGTAGGTGGCATGTAGCAATTACAGAGATGAACAAGAGCAAGCTCTAATACTGAGAGGTCATGAAGGCTTTTCTATACATCCCTGCAAGTAACACATGACATATTTTGAATATTTTAGTAATGGATCAGAGGTAGATAAACCAGATAGACTCATTTGGTAGTGCAGGTACAAGCTAGGTAGCAGTAATAATACATGTTTGATAATACATGTTTGTATTACATACATACATGTAATATAATACATGTATACATGTAATACAAATACAAAACAATAACACATGTATTATTATTATGATAATACATGTTTGGCAGCATCACCTGGTGATGCTGAGCCAGAAAATCTCCCTAGCACTGAGGAGATAGAAACTTCTGGGCTGTTGAGCCACTGGTGTTCAGATTCAAGGCTAGGCTCTGCATATAGAACATACATACTGTCATCCAGGTAATAGGCAGAAATTGTTTTCTTCACAATCTTTGTTTACTGAATTGTTCTGCCATGGACACAGAATGTCTCACACATTAGAACTTGTAGTAGTTCATGTTATTTTCTATAGCTATGTATGCATCACAAGAAATAGCTATTATATAGACAGTCCAATTACTATAAGGCAATCTCAGTTATTAACTACAGGTTTCTCTCAGTAAAGCTTTGCACACTTCTGAGCTGACTGTGGTTCTTTAGAGCCTATATGTACAACTCTGTACCTAGTACCTCTGACCAATCATATTTCAACTTTTTTGATTACTTTTACATTTTACTTTCAAATTACTAAGTTTTTTTAAAATATATTGCCTAAAGGGATCATTTTTGAGCTGACAGAACTTAAACTGTTTGGTTTTCTGGGAGATGAAAACAACCACCTGCAGTGCTGAGACTTGTCTCTAGCTGAGACTAGTTTTGCAGACACTGTCTATAGCACATAAATGTTTTATGTCAAGGAAGCGGTAAGAGCTTGTCCTTTTCTACAGTGAATTCTCAAGGAAGGAAACAGCCACATTTTACATTACTAACTGCTTTCTACAGAAGGACCTCCATTCTTACCAGAGTCATTTGATCGAATTCTTCTTGATGCTCCATGTAGTGGGATGGGACAGAGACCAAACATGGCTTATTCCTCAACTTTAAAGGAAGTGACCTCTTATCAGCCACTACAGCGCAAGCTTTTCACTGTGGTATGTGTTAAATATTGAGTAGGTAAGCTAAATTGAACATTTATGCTTTTGCAGCATAAAACTTACCCAAAAAATGGTGCCTCATTTTGCCTACTTTTTCAGCAGCCAGAAGTATTAGGGTCCTGTTAACCTCTCAGCTCCACCAGATCTCTTGCTAGGTGAAGCCAATTCATTGAAGTATGGGAAAGGTAAATGTAATCCATAGTAAACAAAAACCTCACTTTCATCAGTTTTACTTTATAATAAGCGCAAGGGTCGAAGTCACAGAGCAGGTGACTTAGGAACATGCTAAGGAGTGTGCTTGGGCTGATGCTGAAAGATAAGATGAAACCTGTCAAAATCTGAATTATACATATTCAAAGTGAATGACAGCTTGAAAAGCAGCATAGATATAGCTTCCATGCCAAATATATGGGAACAGTTGACATCTAATATAACTGACATAAGTATTGTGTATCCATGGTTGGCAGCAGGTGGTAAAAACAGATCTGATCTGTCTGGGATGTGCAGAGCTGTGCAAATAACAAATCTTAACAAGGTGAATCATCTCAATGACATTAATAAACTGCATGAGCTATAATGCCTATTTAGAAAGAAGAATCTTTCTCATCCATGTTATCCTTTGCTGTATTCCCTGAGAGGAATTAGTATCTTAATGCCTATCTTAGAAAGGTTTGAGTTTAATTAAGTGTTTAGTTTTAAAATTCTAGGTACATGCTTTATTATTTAATGTTGCTTAATATGAAAGCTTTAACTTTAAAGATAAGCTAAACTATTGTTTATTTCTTCCTGCAGGCAGTGAAGTTGCTGAAGCCAGGGGGTGTCTTAGTATATAGTACATGTACAGTTACACTTTCTGAAAATGAGGAGCAAGTTGCTTGGGCCCTGGAAACTTTTCCATGCCTCCAGCTTCATCCACAGGTAATACTATTTTCAGGGGACTTCACACAGTCTAGTGAGCTTATTTTGGAACTGTAAAGTACTATCAATACATCTTTTTTTCACCATGGACAATTTCAACTGCTGTGCATAGAAATAACAGAAGAAGTTCTGAGGCTTTTTTAAAGTTTATTTTTGTGTTTAATTGAGCTTTATTTAGGAATCATTGAGTAGTTTCCCGCTGTGTATAGTGGGTTTTTTTGATTTGTACAACAGTGTTCTAAAATACGACAGGGACAGAAGATAGGTCAGACAGGTTAAAATTTCTCTTGCAATTTCTTTAATGCATATATTTTATTCTCTTCTTTTTCACATTCACAGGACAGGTGAATTTTTTTTTTATTAATGCCACTGAAGTCATGAAGACTTGCATATAAAGTATGGGGCATAAATGAAAATAAATCTGTGTTTCAAGGAGGGAGGATTTTTTATGTATGGGAGCTATTTTTGCTTTATTTAAAAGGAATGAGGGAAAGAAATTATTTCAGGCTCAGTGTCCAAAGAATATACTTTGTCTTTTTTGGAGTCAGTGTCTACCATTTAGATGTCTGGGAGGAGGTAATAGATAGGGACATACTAGAATTTTTCTATCTATGCTACCTACAGTTTATACAATTCAGAAATATCTGTTACCTTTATTAGTACTTCAAGGGGGTTTATCATCAGACCGTGCATGTCCCACTTCCTCTTTGATAATGTGATGAGCTGGGTGAGGTAGTTGTTTATCGTCATGGCTTTGAGGAAAAGTCTTAACTCTGGTACCTGGTTAGCTTACACATTCTGTGATGACTTGTACCTGTCTTAAGAAGCTTAGATGAATCTAACTGAAATTAAAAAAATATATACAATGAGAAATTAATGTGACAGCTGGTAAAGATTTAACAGAACTGAAGCTCTTTTTCAAAGCTTTCTATGGTCTGTTCCTCTGTCTGTTTTCTCGCCATCCATTCGCTAAGAATTTTTCATTTTCAGACATTTCAACTGAGATATACATTTAACCTAACAGCATAAAAAATTCTCCTTGATAGAATGACAAAGCAAAGCACAAGCCTTATTAATTCAAGTGCAAGATTAATTCTTGCTTAATAGACTTTCTCTCACCAGTCTTATCAGTCTTAAATAAAGCACTCTTTTTCAAACACAAATGCCGTATCTGTAAAAATTAATCTTTTATATATAGTATATTTTAAATGAGATGACACTGAATTGTTTACCCACATATAATTTATAATACCTTATAACCAGTTCCCCACTGGTGTAAACTAAGGTTTTCTTTTCCAGTGAACAGAAAGCAGGAGTCTAGGGTCTACTTACCTCATGTTCCTTTATGTATTTATTTCCCATATTCTTACTCTCAGTGGACACTTCCTTTTTTATCCAGTCCACTGTTTCCCACTTTCTCAGTTTGGCAACAGATCCTGGAATCACATGGGGTAATGTGGGCAAGGAAAAAAACAGGAGATAGAGCCATAGGCGTTGTTCTTGTAGGTGGAGGTTACCACATGGCAGCTGCTCCTTTGTGCAGACTTCCTCTTAGGAGTTTACACAGGAGGTAGTGTAGATCAGCTTAAATGCAGTAGCTTAACTGGAAGGAAAAATGGAAAGGTAGAGGAAAACACTGGTCTGCCTTTAAGCAAGTTACTTGAGCACGTGGAATACTGTTTTCCCTAGACTTTTACCTTTCTCTCCTTCTGTTACATCAAGTTGCTACCCTTGTCTCCCTTTGTATGTAATTTTTCTCTCAGTTTGCAATAGACACCTCGGTTTGTCTTTTACCTGGAAAGCATTGAAATCTTGCTGAGGGAAAGGAAGAATCAGTCTGCAACCCCTTGGCTGCCCAGCTCTCCAGCATGCAGTACGTGGTTAAGCAGCTAACTCACATCATGTGCTGACTGGGTGAGCTCATGTGTTAGCAAAGTGTGATGGCTGAAAAAACGCTCTGCTGTAGGCTGCATTATGGACTACATTAGACAAGATTGACAAAGGAGATCTATTTTTGATACTGCAGTGCCAGCTTTTGCACACTTTGTTCCATCTCCTTACTGAATGCATTGAAAGAACAATCCAGCTAAGAATTAATTTTTTTCCTAGGAATTAGTATTAAATAAGAAGCAGTCAAGGCTACTCACAAGAAATACTGAAAAAAGGGCTGGGATTTCAAGTCCTTCTCCTGTCCAACATTTTGAAGCCAAATGTCATCTCCTGAAATTGTTCCATTCTTTTATTCTCTGTCTCATAGACATGCACATGTAACAGTAGTCCCATTTACCTGTTACTCTTATTACATGACTAGAAAATTTGAAGTTACATTTTTTCTGCTGCATCATCTGCCAAAATTGCCTCTTCAGGCAGTAAAATATTCTGGCCTGGGGCTTTTAGTCTCTCCGGTTGAAGTTTTTACTGTGAAGAATCACAGTATTTTAGATTGGACATTAGGAAGAAGTTCTTCACAGAAGGGGTGATAGGGCATTGGAATGGGCTGCCCAGGGAGGGGGTGGAGTCACAGTCCCTGGGGGTGTTTAAGAGGAGACTGGATGGCACTTGGTGCCATGGCTCAGTTGCCAAGGTGGTGTTAGGTCACACATTGGACTCCGTGATCTCCAAGGTCTTTTCCAACCTAGCTGATTCTGGGATTCTACTTCTGTTACTGAGGCTATTGGTAATGGGCTAAGGACTCACTATTTTTGACTTAACTCATAGCTGTTAAGTCAGTACACAGAAGTGCTGCATCATTTAGAAGTGGCAACCTAAACCCTTTAGACCAGCTGTCTGGTGGTAACAGCTTTCTTGTGATGTTTCACCCCTTGGAGTAATGAATCATTTTAGACCTGTGCACCCATCCTCAACAAGTGCTCTAAAATACTGAGAAAAAGTGGATGAAGGGCATTACCACCTCCTCAAAATACTTTGAATCTTGTATATATGTTTGTATACTATAGGCCACATGAAGGCAAGAAAAGAGGCTACATCACTTCTGAATCTCCTGGTGTGAATGATATAAATTAGCTTGTCCACGTTAATTGTTAGGTAGCTCTGCATATACTCAGTAGAATACATTTAGGGCATTTAGGAACTTTGAAGATGCAATAATTTGCTTTTCTTTGTTACTCGAACAGGAACCTCACATTGGAGGAGAAGGCATGAAGGGAGCTGGACTATCACTTGATCAGTTGAAGCTGCTGCAGAGATTTGATCCATCTGCTGTGACATGGCAAGGAATGGATATTAATTCTTTGCAAGATTCCAGAGAAGATGACCTGATTTCATTGGCAAATAAGGACTGTATAGGATTTTTCATTGCAAAATTTATTAAATCGAACAGTAAATAAGGATTTGGGAGTGCAACCTGAAAAAATACCTCAGTGAGTCTAAGAACAGTTCAGACGTGGAGTGCCTTTCTTCCTGCTGCAATGTTACCAAGCCAACGGGCTGACGGCAGGGTTGCTATGGCAGCACTAAGATCTGCCAGCTGTTCTGATGGGAAAGAGCCACAGGTTGCAACAGAAAAGTCATGGCTGGGGGAAGGGCAGTATCATTTTTAAGTCTCCCTCTGCTTTTGTATTTACAGCAGGTCAGTGCCTGAATGACAGCTGCGTTCACTTGTACTGCTGTCTGTTCTGCTTTTCCCTTATCTGGTGCAGCAAACGTAGGAAGGGGATGTAAGCTACTCTACAAAATGCAAACATAAATAAAATAGATGGGAACTATTACCATGAATTTTGGAAAGGGTAGTTTCTATGGAGGTTTACCAATAGTTAGTTTCCCTAAATAGTGCTTCTCAAAACACTGCAACATTTTACAAAGAACTGTTTTATAAATTGATACTTAGAACCTCATTTCTCTTTTATTTTAATACAAGCAAGATTCTCTGTACACATAGTATATACACAAAATACGATTAGGCTTTGTAGCATGTCTTTTATAGCAGCATGAATATATTAAACCATCTCACTCTGGGAATGTAAATAAATACTGTTTCAACATCAAACTTCCCATGCATAAACTGTATTGGTTCTGAAATAGCCTATTGGACTGGCTGACAAGTGACAGTTTTAAAATCAAACATTTGTAACAGAAGGGGCTACAGTTGTGATTAATATATCAAAAGACAGAAAACAATGCATAATACCATCTGAAGTGTTGCAAATCACCTTTCAAACAACTAAGAATATTAAATCTTTATTGGTTAGAAAGCATCACCAGCTAAAATCATATGAAAATTGAAACTGGGGAAGCATGCTAATGAGAACTGCCTTAGTACATTACTCAAAGTTTAAATAATCTAAATTTCTTAAAGATGTTAGCTGTATTTGAAAACTCTGCTTCAGTTCCAGTTTGAACAGTATTCTCAGTCCTGCTGGAACTGACAGTAGCACTAAAATTAGAAGGAAAGCGAAGTACAATGGAAAAACAGAAACCGACATCCGTGTGTGTTTGGTGTGTGCCTCTCACTCATCAATTTCCAGTTTTGAAACATTATCTCAAAAATGTCTGTCTTTTCACACATACCTATTTGGTTGGATTAAAAAGAGCAATAGTTACTTTATCACTTGTCTTTCTACTGTCAGAAGCGCTTTTTGTATTTGCTTGCAATCAAAACAATCTATACAGTTCTCTTTCTCGGTAGTCTGGTTGTTTACTTACATTTTCCATATATGTTTTGATACCGTATGTTTTCTACTGCTCTTAAATAAAAACCAAATATTTCTTCCGTCCTGCCAAGGTTGACTGGTACATCCTCTGTAAGGCCTATCCTAGCAGGACAGGAAAATGGAATTCTTGTATACTTCTCTACTTTTGTTGGTCATTCCTTGCCATTAAACACAACATGTCTAAAGAAGATTTAAATTAATTTTGTTTCATCAGTAGTAGGTGAGATACCCTATTCAGAATCATCAAAGTTCATACTGTAATCTTTCTAGTCTAAGTATGGTTAAAATAATTACGTGGTAACAAAAGGGATTATCTTTTATTTTAAGTACATGTTGAAATCTTTGACTCAGTGCTAGTAAAAAAGCATTTTCTTTTTTGCAGAGTATAGAAATTTTGTAAACATTAATCAGCACACATAAACTATATACTGAAGTTTGTGTATTCATATAAAGTAAGGAACTTTACCTCCAGTTTCAGTAGCAGGATTTGTGCAATGCTGAATTTGAAAGAATTAAGATGGCTGAATTTTTAGTGGAATACTTGTTGAGACTTCCCCCAATTTGTTTAGTTTTGGATGATAGGTTTTTTAAGACGGTGACCTCACTTGATTTTGTATGAGAAATGTCTTGGGGGTGGGAAGAAAAAGTAACTAACTTGTAGTTAATTCCAGTGTAATTGCAGAGCAGACTTCACCTGAAAAAAATTACTGATATATGAACTTTAGCTATTAGAGTTTTTTCTGCAAAAGTCAACTGCTAGCCTTAAAAGAGCACTCAGCATATTGAAGGGATAGGCCTCAGCTGTTTCCCCAAGGGCCCTGTCTCTGTGGGTACTGGGGAGTGACTTCTCCATCAGGCAGGTCAGAGCAGAAACTCAATTAAGATGCTCCATCGCTTGAAGAAGCCAGCATCCTTTCTCTGACTACAGGTGTGGCTAAGTTAGATGACTAAAATTGGATGGATGCCTTTTTTTTTCTTTTCTTTCCCAGTCTTACTGTGACTAACTGGAAGTGGTAGGAATACTTTCTCATTGACACAGTTCTGATGTATATATGTTTTAAACATATCGTACGATGACTTTCCTGATAATCTTTACACACTGAATCATTGTGCTTCACCAGTTGATGCTGAAGCACAATGGAATATATTTATATATTTATTTATACATATATGAGATATTTATATATTAAATTTAAAAATTTATTGTCATTATAATGGAAGATTACCCCTACAAAATAGATAGATTAGGCATGCAATCAGATCCTGTCTTTAAGAAAGTCTGAAAAGTAGTTTATTTGCAGAAATAGTGATTATTAATAGTGCCAAATCTAAATATCTATCTTGGTCAGTATAAAGATAGTAAAATAGGCAGCCTCATATATTATGAAATTATGATACAGTTTTTTCTTGTTTCAGTGTCACAGAATGCACCAGTTTTTTGGATCACACGATTTCATGTGCTTTTTAAGGAATGGGCTGGTGAAGGTGATCAATCAAGAAATATTTCAGAGTGGGTAGTTTATAAAGAACCTTGGTTTTATGTTTGATTGTTCATGAATAAAAAGCTTATGAGGAAATCCAATTTTGTACTGCTAGAATTCATTGCAGAGTAGGTATACATGGCAGATAAAAGTGGCAAGAATAAAGTAAGAAATGAGAATATGGATGAATTAGAAGAACCTGCTTAATCTCTATTATATCTGATATAAACCTTTTCTGGGGCTGCGTAGGAATACATTTCTGGGGTGGTAAGTTATAAAAAGAAACTGTCTATAAAACTACTGTAAGCTCATATGTAAAAGTTTGTTATATAAAAGTGGAGAAATAAATTACAGACGAATTGCCAAGCAATAAAATTGATTGAATAACATTTGATTAGAAACATTC
Organism: Machaerirhynchus nigripectus; assembly: GCA_013397975.1. Taxonomy (NCBI): domain Eukaryota; kingdom Metazoa; phylum Chordata; class Aves; order Passeriformes; family Dicruridae; genus Machaerirhynchus; species Machaerirhynchus nigripectus. Next base: position 1,440,053 of record VZRQ01009616.1, read on the forward strand.
ACAGTAAAAATGGCATCCACATATTTTAAAGATGATTGAAGAACTAAGATTTTGGTGAAAGATCTGCAATAAAGTAATAAATAAAAGTAAATGTACACCAGAAATGTTATATTACACTCTGAAAAATAATTTCTCTGTTTAGACTTTGCAATCAAGTTTTTTGCAATGTGCTCAATTTTTATGGATGGAATAGCATTAAAGGCAAAAATATTTGGGCAATAGCTTTCAGCCTGATGCATTAAAGCAATCAGAGGTTAAATGTAACCACAAATCAAAATAAATTCTGAAGAGGCTTTAGTAACTAACAAACACAGGAGGTGGTCTACACCAACTCTTTTCCTTTGAACAGACATTGATTAAAAGCAGTCAGACCACTCACTTCATTCCAGCTGAGCGAATGATAATGGACTCCATTAAAACCTTTGCCCATGTCACAGAACATGAGCATGACTTTACTAAACAACAGAGCTTAAAAATTATAATTGCTAACAGGTTCATAAAAGGCCAAGTATAAAGGGGCAGGGTATTAGACCTGGGCAGGAACTGCGTGTATAGGATGAGTAACCAGGTATGCAGGGAGAAGTAAGAATGGGTCTCTCCCTTTGGTCAGGGTTTAGTGAATGGAATTTCATTTCCTTGTCCTCCATTTATAGTAAGGGCTATAAGTTAAGAGTATTCTGATTTCTGTGAAAAGAGGTGCTCCACTGAAACTCTTTGTGGCTTTAAAACTGATCTTCATTAAATAGGTCCAGAGCCTTAGGGGAAACTGTGTATTTAATATTATTCCTTGAGAAGCAAAAATTATGGAACTCTTTTTGAATTCTGATCTCCTGATGCCAGACACAGAATATGAATTTATGAGCATTCTGGAAGAATTCTTTAAATTCTAGGCATTAATTTATGGATGAATTTAATAAAAATAGTTTCTTTCAGCTCATAACTCATACGGATGCCGCCTTTGTGCACAAACCTGTTTGCTTAATCCTCACTGTCCCTTAGCAGGTCTGGAGACTTTTACTGTCACCTCCTTCCAGTCCCTCCTTGAGAATTCTTTCTTCCATGACATCTGTGTGACACTAAACAACTGGTAAAGGACAGACTAAGGCTACTCACCATGGATGTATATTCATTTGAAAAAACACACAAAAATAAGGTTAACATCTAACACACACATGCAGATTTGGAAATGCATCCCATTCCTTCCATATACTAAAATTCTTTAGAAGAATACAGAGTTGAGCTGCCAAGACTTACATATCACTTAACCATTTTCTCTTCCTCCCTTTCCTTCTGTTTCACTGGTTTTAGTATCTTTTTTAGCTCATTTGAATGGAGATTTTACAGGTTGTTTTGTACCACACATCCATAAGACTCTGGAGCTCACTGGGACCTCTACCATTTCTCAGATTCATAATCCCTGAAGCCAGATACAGAAATTCAAACTCATTAGTATCCTAACGCAACCAGTTATTTTAAACTTTCTATTGGCAAAACTTTGCAAAGACCTTTCATCACAATAATCTTTGATATGTCCTCCACTTGGAGTATTTTTAAAGCTTCTTATTGACGTAACTCTGTTAAAGTGCTTTTCAAAGTGGTGCTCAGCAGGCAGGTGGTATTGTGCAATATGTGTAGTACAAGCTCACAATACAAATTGTCACTCTGAAAACAGAAACTGAAAAAAAGTATCTCAGCAAGTCTAATAAAACCTATTTAGTGAGTCTGCCTAAGAAATACGTGTGTTTGTTAGTATGTTGTCTATACATAAATAGCAGCACTATATAAAACATGATTCTATGACCAGTTGGATTTGTCTTTTTTTTTGTGATGTTTGTACTCCACTAATCAATATATAGGCCATATTTAAATACTAGGGCTTGGACTATGCAATTTATTTTCTCATTCATTTGTCTATACACAACTACCTATGCCACAGTTTTCATATACTACTCAGTGCTTTGAAATTCTGACAAATATTCCTTAAAAAATACTTTAGGAAAGCTGAAAAATAAAAACTCTCTGGAGCAAAAGTAAAAAACCCAAACAAAGCACAAAACCCCATAACCCAACCAAAAACCCAACAAAAAAAAGAACAAAATATTCAAGATAATGAAGTGGAATCACTTCTTAGAGGAAATAGCTGTTACGAGTTGCAGGGAGCAACAGCATTTACTGCAGCTGGTAAATTAGCTAAAGCCAGGCTATACAGAGCAATACAATATAACTTTCCATTTACATGTGATCTGATATGATTCAAACAACAGTCTTTTAATTTAATTTTTCACAGATACCCTGAAAATTCTCTTGTATCAAAAGCCACTATCTATGTACTCTTCTATATCCATTTAGTACTACAACAGATCTACTTACCTATTCTTCCTTTCTCTACAAAGCCATTTAGTGATGTTTAGAAAAATGATGAGAATTTTATTTCTAGAAAAATAACTTTTTTTCTTGTGTTCCCCACAGTCCATACTTTGAGCCCAAACCTACCCTTGAATAACCACAACAGTCAGCAGCACTGGGAGGAATGGCCAGATAACTGACAGCAGAATTTCCCACTCTTAGGTTGTTGTAAAAATGCTTATAAAGCATCAGGGAGCAGGGTAGGAGAGGAAGGACAGAGAATGTTTAAGGGAGTTTCTTGGATGCTGGGCTACGAGATTGGAGAAAGCATGCACCTGCCATATATCTTATCCATTTCACTAAAATGATATTCAAAATCAGGCAAAGCTGATATTCCCAGAATTGAAATAATAAATAAGAACTTCCAGCTAAACTAATTCTTACCACACTACAGTCTTTATATAATGTGCTATTTACAGGGAAATACAAAAAGTATTTCATTCATACAAGTACTACAAAGACTACATGTGATGCAGAACAGCTTTTACACTAGGCAAGGGTATGGAACCTGGAGTCAAAAATAATAGTGGATTTCCCCCCACTTACCAGTGCAACAGGTGTTCAGTGCAAAACAAACTCTGTTCACTCCCTTTGATTTCAATGCATTTTCCCTAGAAAGCTCTTGACAGAGTCACAGTCATTTTTCTATGCTCTCATCAGCAGCACAACAGCTTAGGCGAAGGAAAAGCAGTGAGCTGGCTGCAGAGTGGGAATGCAGAGAATTGGCAAGTGTAGAAAAAGTGGAGAAGCTACAAAAATTTATTTTCCAACAAAATAACTCTCCACAAGCTGTGTAAACTTTTCTTACTAAAACAGATACTCTAAAACACAAAGATTTTACATTTCCAGTGAAACTCACAGTAACATTTGCCTGTTTTTACTCTCCTGAAGTCTCAACAAAGAGCCAGCAGATTTATGCTTTCCCAATTACCTGGGTCAGTAAATTCCCTCATATTCCCTGAATGCAATTTGGATTTTTAAATTAAAAGACAGAATGTAGAAATAGATTTTTTGGGCTTTTAAGTAACCTTTGTTTTCTTCAGTAGATTCTCACAGTTTGCTGCCTAACGTGCACACGCACGCAAATGCCAATGCACCACCCACCCACTCACATACACACCCTCCAACATGCGTGCTCTGTTTACTGACAGTAGAACAAAAATTAAGCTGTGCCCATTGCAATTTTGTGATCTGAACAGAAAAGAATAATTTATAGTGGTAAGTTCATTATCTTTACCATAACTTTAAAATGTAAAATTGGGTTTGCAAGGACAGCATAAGGTATAAGAGTTACACCCTTTATCTCAAGCACTCATCCATATTTACAATAAGTATAAGCTTTCTGCTACAGAAGAAGAAGTACTTAGATTGAACACTGTTACAGATTTCCTAAGTGAGGCTAGTTCCAGTTGCCAGTAATTCAAAAGCAAATCTGCTGACTTGGCATTAGGACTCTAAAACAGTGTGATCAAACTTATATAGTAAGAAGGTGTCTGCAGAAATAACATTTATAAACTGTATATACAGTACACAGTACCAGTACATAGAAAATAGATTTTGACTCCATGATCCCCTGTGTGTAAGGCAAGACTGAATTCTGTCTTCATACGGAGACCACCAGAGGTACAAGCAACAGAGTGATGCTTAAATCAATATGCAAATCAAGGTGCATCCAAATTAAAAATCAGAGCAGACAAAAAGTTTTAGATTCTTTTATGTGCTGATCCTGGCTTGCGGAATACATGGGAAGTTATTAAACATCAAATGTACCTTTTCTTTAAAAAACACTAACAACACCTTGATGGCAACAGATATTGTTCAAGTGGCAGCTACCAAAAACAGCTTGAAAAATGTCATAGTACAACGTCAGGAACTCTTCAGTTGTACTACACTAATTCATATAGCACTAACCAAAAAAATAAGTATATGAATATTCTATTTCATGCTATTGCTATGCAAGCAACAGCAATACAAATCAGCATACAGAAGGATACCATATGTTCTGCAAAGAAGAACCCAAGATATTTTCAAGGGGCATTGTTACAAGACTTCAAAGAAACACAAGACTGCCAGAGGCAAAAGTTACTGACGGATGTAAACATCCCTGTTCCACTCTCCTGCATCGTTACGTTTTTTTGATATCACTTCCCCATCCTTGTCACAATATTGGTCCCTTGATTTATGACGACTGCGCTGTTTGTTGCATTCATTGTGGTCCTGCTCGCGGTCCCTCTCCTTTGAGCGATGCCGGGATTCTCTGTGTCTGTGATCACTGATCCCATGGGACTCGTCTCTGTGATTATGATCCCTGTGAGAATCATAGTGGTCACCATGCTCATGTGAGTAGTCCTCCTTTGGCTCTACGTAAGCTGAATCTCTGCTGTCTTGTGTTTCTGAGTCAAAAGTTTCTTGCCTGTGAAGGCCTCTGCCACCACTGCGATGGTTGTGGTGTTGGCTGGAGGAAGAGCGGTGCTGGGATTTCTTGATGGGTTCCACCCGTGCTTCCTCTTCAATGTGGGAACCGCTGCGCTCAGGGACCGAATGGTCATTCCTCTGGTCTCCTTGAGATCCCTGCTACCAGAACCAGCAGTAAGGTCATGAGGTATACATTCAAATACTTCCCCCAGTATCAAATTCAACTAGAAAGTACCGTAAAACCAATAAAATTTTAAGTACAAAACAATCCACTTTGAATCTAAACTAGGGAAAAAACCATTAGTATTTAACTTTTACTGAAAATTCAGTATTATAATACAAACAATTCTTTTTACTCTCATCAGAATGTAGGGTGGCATTTGGGTGGCACTTTCTCATTTCTTGTGATGTTTCTGACTACTCCAGTTAGCAGTAATTGACACCACCCTCCAAAGAGAGAGCATGCAGAAACAAGACACACTGCAGAAAAACTGAAGAGGAGATACCATGCCAGGAGAGGGCAGATATCAGTTGAGAGTTTACAGATGCGTGTCTGGAAACAACTGCTATGGGAAAGTGATTTTAGAGGGCTGAGGAGGTGGATCCCAGCAAAGAACCAAAGTACAAAACCTTGGCTCTTTTAGGGTAACTTTTTTTTTAAGGAAAAAAAATGCAATTGAATCTGGTATGAATAAAGTTTGTATTATGATACGAATAGTATCACTGACCTTCTGTTTTCTCAGCAATAATTTCATTTCTTCTTGTTAATGAAATATTAGACATTGACCTCATCATTTTAAGAGCTCGAGAATAGAGCCCATTGCCAAGAAAAGCAGGAGGAGAGTGATATTATCACATACAAAATTTCCTAACACACCACTGCTATTAAAAGACCAAAATAAAAATTACCAGGTAATAAACCTACTCTTCACCCGCATAAATGCTTTGAAATCACTGCAAAATGAACAAGTGGCATTATTTAACTCATTTGGGGGTTTCATTACATTAACCTGCTTTTATTGTCAAACTGCAGCCAAAACTTTTCAAGCTTAATTGCAAAAATTTAAATAGTTAATATTAAAATTGAATTATACTTCTCACATGAGGTGAAATGTCAAGACAAAATCATCTCTGCTGCCACAAAATTAATTTGGATTTTATCAGAGTTATACAGGCATTTGTTTGTGAGACTGCTCTAAATTTACCAAAGTTAGTTTAAAGTTTGCCCCTCTATGTTCAGAGTTGTCTAAAAATAAGGATTGCCTCCAGGGCAGCTCATGGATGTATCTTCTTTCTGTCTTTCTATTTTGTGGAAAAGAGCTAGGGGAAGGAGGAAATTTTGTCCTTCAGTCACAGATCCTGGCAGGTGGGTTTCCTAGCAACCCAAAAAGTAAAATTACAGGAAATTTGAATGGAATATAATCTGTATTTAATCAGAAAATAATAAAAATGCAGCATATTTCAAATCAGCAATTTGGTACATTTGACAAATATTAATTTTCTATGACAACATTTTGTTATGTAAACTTCTGAGAGACTAGCTGGGTTGCTCCATGTGTTCCTAATTTGAAACAAACAGTATAGATGGGAACAAAGTAACAGGAGTAACGGTCCAATTTCTTGTTTGTTCTTGTTTTTGTGAAATCCTTTGGTTTAATCATGGTGGGTTCAGCCACCATGATTAAAAACCAGACCCACTCTGTGCCAAGGCAGTGACAGGCTCAAGTTTGAGATGTCAGCTGAAGATGTATCATAGGAAAATGAAACCAAAGGAACGTAAATCAAGATGATTCTGATTTGCCAGAAGAGTATAGTAACTGTAAACATCAATAGATCTGTTCAAGGCAAAATGAAATGACTCAACAGAGGTGAATTGTAAATGAAGTCAAGTGAAAAGTGAAAGAGCCCAAAGCAATGCCTGCTTTGGGTCTGTAAACACAACTTGTATCAGGTCATCACCATGACTGGTTCTAAGGCACATAAACATGGTATACATGTGAAACCCTATAAATCTCATGTGGTCAAATGCCACATATGCATGTAGCTATAGATAATCATGACTAATAAAATCTGTCATGGCTGTGGCTTGAGAACAAATGCAAAATTTGAACCTGCTTTGAACGCAGTGCTACTTTTAAAAACTCAGCTGCATCTTCTCTGCTATGATGAGCACATGTGAAGGAGCACAATGAATAAATTTAGAACCAGTACTTGCAATTTCAGAATAGTGTTAGGGCTGTTGGGATTTAAGGGCAAACTCATTGACAGTAACTTTCCTTAAATATTATAGGGTCACTGAACAGCTAATGTCTGAATCTGGATTATATTTTGAATTTTAGATTTATGAATCCAGTTTTTTGATTCATAACCAAATCCGGGCTCTGAGTTGGAATAGATTCTGAAGTGCAGGAATTTTATGGCCCAATCTCATATGGTTTTTTGTCTAAAACAGAGAAAGTTTGAGATAATCCTATTTCAGTACTCAGTTGATACTTTCAGAGAAGTAGGGGTTCTTGGAAAGAAGTTTAAACAGTGTTGAAAGAGGAGAGTGAAGCCTTTGTCCTCTGAGTCAATTTGCCTTGCTCCCTATTTCCAGTGGTCTCTGATCACCTGCACCATTTGTGTGTGAGGTGGCTCCAGTCCTGTTGGAATTAGCCAACTATATCCATACAAGTTTGTTCCAAAGCTCTCCCTCAGACAGACAGGAGGTGTAAGGTCTTTGCAGATTCATTTCAAACTGTCCCAGGAGGCCTCATGCCTTTAAGGATCTCGTGCCATGCAATGCACACAGGCAGCATCATGCTGTAAAAATGCCACTCTGGCAGCTGGCAACACAAATCCCTTCTTACAATGTACTCTGGGGACTAAAAAACCACAAACCCCAAATATGTTTCATGGCAAAGGGGCACTGCATTGGCCCCAGGGGAGGATGACTCCACTGCTCTGCAGTGCAGACATGGCTCCCCCAGGCCAAACAGCTGGTGGCTTAGCTTCTCCCTGCAGAGCAGTCCAGAAAAACAGCACAGGCATAGACTTTAAATTCTCTAAATAGAGGGTCTTAACACTGTTGAAAGAATGGGTTCAGCCACCATGATTAAAAACCAGACCCACTCTGTGCCAAGGCAGTGACAGGCTCAAGTTTGAGATGTCAGCTGAAGATGTATCATAGGAAAATGAAACCAAAGGAACATAAAAGTTTTATGTTCCATAAGAGACCCCCACTGATTCACACTTCCGTATTAGTAGACCTACAAACAAACTGTGAAACTGCAAATACACTCTCATTTTTAGTCCTTAAAATAAAAATCTGTTAGTTTGTAAGGAGACAGCACAGCATTCAGAAAAGTGTTATTAAAACTGCATAGTTCCTCCAGAGAATGTGGTTAATACAATGAGTATGTGAGCTATAAATCCACACCCAAAAAGCATAAAAAAACTTGAGCAAAATAATTTAAAAGTGTACAAAGCAAAGAAAGTTTATCTAGCAAGGCTGCACACAACAATACTGAATTTCATACTCAGAAATTCTTCCAGCTCACAATTTTTTCAAGGTGTTTCAGCTCTGAGGACAGAAAAAAAGGCAGAAATGAGCTATAGCTTACAGTCTCTTTTCCTGCAACTGTGTCTGAAAGCAAGAGAAGGAGATACCCTTCAAGATGGCTAAAGAAATTATTCTTGTTAAAGAACAAACCTGTCAAGTCTGTGGTTTTCTAATGAGAACTAAATTACTTGACACAAAAACATTGTTTTGCAAAACAATAAAAAAAGAGCACAACTTTTTTTGCATTTTAATTTGGGTGCAGATCCATTTTTTTTCCTTTGATTTTCTAAAAGGAGGTGTTTTTCTTAGCCAAAGTTATGAATTGTACTTTGCATATAACTTATGGGCATATATGGAACTTAGGTAGAAATTTAGATGTAGTGAGCCATTATTTGTTCTGGGAGGGATGTATTTTAACCCCCTCTGTGATTTTCTCAGCCTCAAGGCGTCACTCACTACTTATAATAAAGTATCATCTTTAAACACTTCATATCATGCAACACATACCCAAAGGAAAGTACCTCCTCATGCTGAACACCTCAATAAAATTATACAACCCAAAAGGCGAAGGAGAATAGAGGGGACACAATATGCCCGTATCAACAGGCATATCAGTGAAGAGGTAGGAGTTTTGTTTTTGGAGCAGTGAGCTGCTTTTCCCAGCTCACTGGAGAGTGTCCTCACTGTCTGGAACACAGAGCCTCTCAAGGTCTTTCTGCACAACGTGCAGTGCACTGGGACTCGGATTTGATGTAAGAGTTTGGCTTGAAGGAAGTCTGTACTTTTCACAGCAATGGCCAATGAATAAAAGAACAAAGGAAACACTGGAAGGGCCGCTTTGACCTTGAATCTTCAATAATACAGTCAGTCATTCTCAACCTCTACAACTCCACAGCCTGTGGGAAGATTGGAACAGATTTCCCTCTAACGTTTGTGGATCAGCCCTGTACATAACCCGATTTGTCACGCAGGGCCTCTGGGGCTGGGATTTGCCTATTAGCAACAGTGTGCCCATCAGTCAGAAAGTTACCAGAGGCTGGAATGTGCATAGTCTAGACTTAGTCTAGTTTTATTTCTCTGATTGGATTACATATGGCCAGCTATAAAAATGCTTGTGGCTGGTACACATATTACTGGCACAGCGGTGTCCTGGGCACAATAAAACCTGAAGTATTCCACTTCACATCAACATATGTTTTCAGTCAGGCCAGCTTAGTCCTTGGAATCAAAACCAGCCCCCTAGTCAATAAACAAACACATGCTACTATGAATACAATAGCAATAACAGTAACTTGCTTGTATTTGCCTTTTATACCGAAGATGTGTGAACGTCTACTGAAAAAGCTTTTACTCTATCAACAGCAGTAAAACATATTCAGTGTGTTCTCGTATCCGCCTAACACTGTGCTTTGGAAGGAGAAGTTGACAGAAGAAAAAGAAGAAATGGCATAAAAACGGTACCTGTAAATTAATATTTGGACCTGGGCTAATAGGAAGAGTGGCTGTTGCAAGTGTGCGAGTGAGAAGCTGGTTAGGAGGATTGCTGCTAGGTGGATGTGTGGCCTTCCAGTAGGCTTCCAGATAGTCAGCAAGGTGCTCACAAGCATCTTCAAGCTGGTTCTCATCAAGGATTACATCAAACATTTCCTGATAAAGGAAAGGTTTTAGTGAGAATAATCACCAGGTAAAGGGAGATCAGCTAGAGACATTGATCACGCTTTCCATTAATCAAAAATGAACCACATTTTCAGTACTTGTATTAAGATATTTTACCTTCTTTTTTTTTGTGTTTGTTTTTCTGAATGCAATTGATCCAAAAGACCATAATCATAACTAGCACTAATGTTACACTTGCTAAAGCAAGGCCTTTTGGCTTCCACGTAGTAATGCACCAACAGTCAAAGAGGACAGGAAGAAGCAGCTTGAACAAATCTTAAATATACAGAAAGACGAGATAAATATTGAAGAATTAACTACTGAAAAAAATGGGATGGCAAGAAAGGGATTCAATCCCTGTCTAGAATAACTAAGAGAAAACTAAGGCAAACTAAAACCAATAACTTACAACAGTAAGAATACAGATCATTCAGTTTCCAAGTGTCATACAAATATTAGGTAAGAGATTAGTCACACAGTCTAATTTTAGACTTCCAAAGTTAGGAGATGAGTTTCATCTATTTCTTCCCTGGTCAGGGAGCAGAAGGCAGCTTTGAGGGCCTATGCAGGTCTCCAGCATTCGTCACTGACTTCTTGGGGACCTGAGCGTCTCTTAACTGAGATGCTTGAACTTAAATGATTAGGACATTCCCTTCACTCAGCTCCGTAACTATGGCAAATTATATCTGCAACTGAACTGTACTCTCATCTTCTGGTTTCTTACCCATGCTCTTGACAGCTGAGTATGCAGGTAGCAATGCATGCCAGGTTTAAAACACAGCTGGGGTCTCATCACCTCCCCTTTATAGGTGGAAATTGAGAGAATTTGCTTCAGTGCACATCTGAAGAAGAACTACAGAGCTGTCAGCTCTTTGTCAAAACCCTGACCAAGAACATCAACAGTGGTGGGCCGTGGTGACAGATGTCCCAGAGGAGCTACTGAAACCACTGGTCTTACCCTAAACTACCAGAGGTAAAGCACAGTCACTAAGACGGTTCATTTTTACACCAATAACTCCCTAAAAATTATCAAGTAAAACAAATGTTCAGTTTATGAAGCACTGACTGTATCAGCACACATCCTCAGGACTGATTGTTTCTAGGACTCCTTCCCCTGCACCCTTGTGCAGAGCCCCGAGACCTCAGGAGGTGTTCTGCAAAAAGCTATAGTGAAATATGGCCAGAAGAGGGCAAACATTCCTGAAAATTATGTAATTAATTATGTAATTAACCTCATGCTTGAAAAGAAAGGCACCTTTCAGAGACAAGACATAAATTAACAGTAACTCACGGGAGGACACTGTGCCAGTTTATCAGCTGCCACCATCTGAACATTAAGGTGTTTGGCCTGAGATTTCCCTCGGGATTTTATCAACCTCTGTAAAACCTGTGAAAAATAAGACATTAAAAAAAGTGAGCAGGCTCAGACTTAATATACATATAAACCACTTAAAATGTTTACATTTGAAACTGCTCACACAAGCAGAGCAAATTCTTCATTTGCTGGCTTCAAGAACATTTCCCACGTTCCCCCACCCAGAATGAGCTAATTTTAATTTACATCCAAATATCTCCTTTCCTTTACAAGCACTAAAAAGTTCCCCTCCTTCCTTTTTTATGCTGCTTCTGGTTTCATTTTTTTCGTAAGTTGAATTTTTTTAAATTGATCTCCTGAGTTCTCTTCCCACAAATTCATTCTTCTCTTTCAAATGCCTCTTTGCAAGGTCTGTGCATGTTTTTTTATTACACACAATGAAAGAGTATATTATCAGATGTTAAAGTTTAACAATCAGTCTGACACTCATTCTGTGAAAATCATTCTTTCATTTCTGTAATATTTTAATTTAACAAACCATGAGCACTACTACTATTTACATGATTGATACTAAAAGTGCAATCCCAATTAAAAAACCCATTGGAGCTACAGCATCTTTTCCAAAATGGGTTTTGGTAACACTGGAGCTCAGATACTTTTTTGATTATTAACACTTCATTATCCAAAGGGAAGCAATAACAATATATAGCTCTGAACCTTAATGAAGACATGTGATTATCTGCATTTAAGGCCCCAAAAAAAAAAGACTGAAAGAACATAAAGGTATCTAAAATATTTACCTTAGGAGAAGAAATCTTTACGTATACTATAATGGGAGCCAGAGAGGTTTTGCTCAGTTGAGCTGGGTGGTTAATGGTATCAGCATCAAGCACTACCAACTGCAGTGTCCTGGCTAATTCAAAAATCCGTTCAATTTCACTTTGAACTTCAGCTGCAGAGAAGGAGAAAACTAGAGTTATGAAAATATTGAGGTGATTCGTTTTAAGAAATGTAACAATGTAGTAGACTGGTGTGTTGCTCCTCCTCTGGTTGCAGGAGTTGTTGCCATCCGTGCACGTCCCTGGGTAATGAACACAGCGTTAATGAGAGCGTTTCACCCCTGCTTTGCTGCCCTTGCAGGCACTGCCTGCCTCTCTCGCCTCACCAATTCCTGCTGTTCCCAGCTGGAGAGATATTGGCAACACCTTCTTACATGACCCCAGACCAGACCACGTAAAAGGGGTAGGAATGCTTGCTGCATCAAATGGTAACCGTACTGTGCCACAGATCTGCTACATGTAAACAATGTCAGCTCAGACTTGAATCTTACCCAGTAACCAGTTTGCTCAAACGTGAGTGCCTGAGATGGGCATTAGGAAGTACTGATTACTATATTAGCAGAAACTACTGTTCTCCCATTTAGTTCAACTTATCAAAGCTCAGGAAAACAGTTTTCTTCTACTGGCCTCAGTATGGTACCATGTTAAAAATTTGATTATTACGTGTAAAACACTTTCATAAGAGAAAATAAATGAATAATCCAAATAATGCTATGGTATCCTCCTCAGGATACCAGGAGCTGTGGAAAGCTGATTTTCCCAGAGAAAAATAATCTTTTTTTCTGGTAGTCATGCTCCCAGCTCCTCAGCACCCTGTCTGATTGGCAGTACTTTCCAGGGCAAACCTCTCCAAGACAGATGGGCTGCATCCGCTTTCACAAGTGGTGTAGAAACTGTCTTCATTCCCCAATGAAACAAAACTACATCTTATAATAGCAAAATCATCTTTGAAATGAAATCACATTTTCCTGCTCAGATCTTGCTATTGGCTGATTTCACAGAGGAATTTGAGAAACTGGGTGATTTCTTCAAGTCTATAAAGAAAGTCATCAGGCCAGAAAAGACTAATTCATACAGGTTTCCCTTTAAAGGCTGTGCACGCTTCATGAACCAAAACCAGATTTGATACCTAGCCCATTCAAAGAAAATATTAGAAGACAACCAACAGAGACTTAAAGGTCAAGAAGAGGTACCAAAAATTTAATAGAGAGTTTCTTGAAATTACGTTATGGGCCTTTTATCTATTTTGCTGGCAAAAGCTTTACTTTTGCTTGAAAACGCAACCTATCTGATCTGGATAGAGAGAGAGTTTTCTATACCAAATGGTCTCTTTCAAGAGATATGAAGAGATTGATTTTTGCTATCTTAGAATAGCAACTGAATAAATCAGGTAGTATAAAAAGGTTGCAAAATTTCCAAGAGAGAGCAAGGCATCCCAGCTAGTATTTTGGTTCCAAATCAATAGGTGATTGCTATGGTCATTTTATAAATGAAATAACATCTAAATGGTCATCAGAAAATCTATGTATGATATTCTTTATTGGAGGAGGTTGACATTGCTTTGGATCTATTAGAGATCCCTTCCAACTGTTTGTGGCTATCTGCAGTTTTGGGTGAGCACATGCAATCAGTCTTTTACAGCAGTGAATGCTGTGAGATGTGCACGGTGTGGTATGGAAAGCATCGATGCATGCTTTCCCGCTGGTCAGTACAAGCACTGTGGTCCCGCTGCTGTCTGAATTAGGACCACATTTTTTAAGACAGAACTTCTGATGGTTTTTGGCACATTCACAATTACATTTTCTACAACTTCACTGCATAGAGATACCTCTGAAATCACTGAATACCACTGTCTTATTTTAGTAGAAGACAGTCAATAATCTATCCCTAATTTAAGTTCAAATGACAACTTGAATAAACATATCAGAGATAATTTGTTACACTGTTCTGATGATGAGTTTGGATTGCTTTCCTGCAATTTCAAACCAGACTCAACACTTTAGTCAGTTTAACAGTGTTAGTTAATGCATCATTTTAAGACCATTCCCAACTGCTAAAAAACTCTTGTTCAAGACAATTTATAACCAGCAAAATCTGTCTCTATGCCATCATATCATAATTTTGTCTGGGGAAGCAGTATTTGCTACACTGCTGGAAGCACTTTTCTGCCAGTTGAGAACACATCTCCTTTGACTAGATTTCCTGCTATACTTTTTGAAACACCCACTGCCAGGGAAGAGTATGCCTCGGGGTATGTTCTATTGTGAAACACACCGGGGGCAACAACTGCAGGTAACTATGGTCATATGAACCCATAGTTTCTGCTTGAGTCTGAAGATGGAGAGGGATCTTTTTCTTCAATTAAAATGTATTTCAGTACTTACTTTTCTTAACTTGGGTATAGGAGAAAAGTTCAAGGAACTACACTGCACGATTGGTGAACTAATACATGTGCCTCTACCTCTTCAGTCAAGAATGGATGGGAAAAATGCCACAGGGATAGCTGAAGAGGTCCTGATCTCCTGTTCCTTATGAGTACTTCTTCAGCTTCTGGAAGAAACTTCCATTCTGTTTGAAACTGTCTTTGAATTCTAACTTTACATCAAAGATTTTTGTAATTACTTACATAACAGTAGCTTCTCTTTTTAGATGACAAAGGCTTTATCCACTGCTACTGCTTTGGTTTTCACTTTTCTTTAGCAATAGCTCTCAAACTCCAAATTCTCTACCTGTAAAAATCCCTTCACAACAAGACACTCAACACAAATTTTGTCTTAGACTTTTGCCCAAAGTAGGCAAAGAACTCAAAAAGTCATGTGGGGATAGTAACACAAATATCACTGGTAGTTAAAATAGGGAGCTGAGAACAGTGACAGTAGGGTATCTTCAAAGCAGCATGGTAATAGCTTTGCAATCTTCCCACCCCCATGAATACTATCTATTTATAATAATGTCCCTTCTTATGTACTGGAGAGGTGTAAGAGTGAAGTTATAACACTAAACTCCAATAAATTGTATTTGCCAATCATAATCAGAGGCATAAAAATAATTAGAACTTCTGTGACAATCATCGTGAAATGCTGACAGCCCAGCTACAAAACTCAAACCCAGAAATCAGCTACCAAATTTTAAAGTGACCCTTACAGTCTATTTCATATGGTCTCCTTGGTAACCAGAAAGTGAACATATTTTAAATGACAGGAGCACTCAACTATTTATTCCATACATTGGGGAGTCAGCTCTAACAGTAAGTAGACATCTCCCAGACAACTTTAAATACAGCACATTTAAACTCACTTCCAAATATTAATTCCCAATATCACTACTGCACCTTGAACAGAAATTCAGTGCACAAGTAAATGGCTTATCCCATTATGGGGGCAGACAAATATTCTTTACACCAGTCGGACCTTACAAGTGAATTCCAAGAAAAAATCTTTCCCACTTCACTACAATAATCTCGCCTAAAATACAGGCAAAGATACACCACCACCTCATTTTGTCTCTGTCAATTCACTAATAACATGATGAACTGTGGTGGAACTTAGGGTCACATATAACACCATGGTAAAAGAACATTCTCTATGCTACACAGTGGAGAAACACAACCTTCCTGCAAACCTGGGCTGCACCCATGGCAGCCAGGAGTCACCGCGACACTCAGCTTGACAGAGCAGCGGCTACATCAGCAATTTGTTTCAGCAAGACCCCAATGAGATAGCAGTTCCACGACAGGGATGAGATACAAAATGGACAAGTATCTGGCCTACAAAGGCCCAACTGAAGCACAAAATACTGCTTAGATGCAGCAAAGAGATTTTGATCTTCACAGGGAACAGTGAAGTTCAAATACTCTCAAACTGAGCACAGTACGACTTTTATATACCATTAAATTTGACCTTGTCTCCTGTCTGTGGTATCAGTGACTCTCTTTTTTTCATAGAAACAGATATGTAAATTATGATTTCAACTGCAACAGGCACAGAGACAAAGCTTTCCAGTTTTTTTAAACAAGTCTCCTGATACTGCAGACATATGGAATGAAAAGAACACACCTATGTCAATGTATGCAATACAAAATGATTCGCAACACCATATACAAATGGCTTTGAAATAATTTTATAAGTTAAGGAGAACAGCCATCAGTAGCCATGATTTTTTATACTAATTCTTTTATACAAACACAGTTACTGAAAAATAATTAATCACTAAATTCCATTAATGTAATTAATGAGAAGTTTAAGGTAACCTCATGATTGTCATAACAAAGGTGAAAGAGAAAAATGTGGTTTTTATCCCAGTGCCTTAAAACCATGCAGAATGTCTTGCACCAAAAAATCCTGCTAGAAATTAGTAAAGGTCATACCTGAAATCCAAGAAAATTAAAAAAGAAAGAAAAGGAAGAGCTAATTTTTTAGCTGAGCCCGCACAAGCCTCTATTAAGAACAAAATCATGAGCTTGACTGACAGAACTAAAATTTTAAATTTTAATTTGTGAGCATGTGTGTGTATACACATGCTTACACTGAGTGAAAAATCAGCAGTGTCTCCATGGAGTACTGCTGTGAGTGGAATGGAAGCACCTGGCCACAGCAGGCTGTCCCGGACTGCACCACGGATCTGTGCTCACTGGAAACAACGCAAAGAGGCTGAGATGTTACTGTGGTGATCCAATAAGCTACATGGGCTTTGAGCACAGCAGAGCAAGTTAAGAAGGCACCCCACAGGTATTATAAGTGTTTGGCCTCTTTCTTCTCATCTTCCTCTTTCCTCCCCTCAAGCAGCAATGCTGCTCCGGGCAGGCAGGGAGCTAACAGGGGGCTCGTGCTGGGCAGGGGACAGCAGGCTCCACTCCTTCCCCAGCCAGGGAGGTTCAGTCCCACAGTCTCCAGGCAGGAATACATATCCCACCTCACACCATGGGGTGTCCCAGTGCTGGGGAGCAGAACGCTTTGTGCCTCTGCTCCAGCATATCAAGCTAAGAAGGAAAAAATCTGGAAGAACATAAGAAAGAGAGAGTAAATGCTTTAGCTTAGTCCTCAGGCAACTGGTCAAAAGGTGTGTGGATTACAGGTGTTTAATCAAATCTCTAACCTAAATGTAGTTTGTGAATATGCTTAGATTTTCCTGGTCTCCACCAAATACCTTAGCCACTAGCTTGTTACGTAAAAAGAGGAGGGTGGGAGTGGGAGGATGACAATATTTTCCAGGAAAAGTGGGTGCATGTGTTACTCATGCCTAACAGATGGGGCTCCTGCGAGGGATAAGGCAGAAAGGAGAGAAGCATGTCTGCTGCTCTGCCTGGATCTCCTGTCTGGGCTCTGCTGAAGGGGAGCTGTGGGGCGAGGTGCTGCAGGAAAACAGGGTTTTCCTCCTCCTGCCTGCTGAGGCTCAGTTTAGGCAGAATTCAGATGGCTTTTAATGCACAAACACGTCCAAGTGGTATTGACAGAAATAATGTCATGTTTGGAAACCTCAACATAACCAAGTTCTATTTATAATGGACTAACATCTTCTGAAATTCAGCACTGTAATTATATGAAAATATAAAACAGATAGTGTCATTTAAAAATACTAAATAGCACATAAAAATGTCTATTTCCTGCCTCATTTCTCTGGGCTAGCAAAACAATAGCATTCATGGAATGATGCTTCTTATGCCAAGTTTAAACTGGAAATAAATTTTAATGGCCTATGAATGGAAAAGATTGAAATCAGCAGATTGGAGCAGCAACACAAGTGGCTGAGCACTGCAGAAGGGTGCACTGAAATGACTGTGCCAGGAAGAACCACAGCAGCTCCAGAAGGCGCCATGCAGCAGCATAGCACTGCTCCTACCATTAAGCTCCCCTACACTCTGTTAAGGAGTAATTGGAATGGGAAAACTGGGCAAAGAAGCAGTCTAACATTTCTTTTGTCCAGGGGACCAAGCAAGTGTCTCTGCATAGTTCAGAATGGATATCATCATGTCAGGCTGGCAATAACTTGGGTAATTCTGCACCATGCCTCATTACTCAGTGCAATGCTGTAGGCTTTTACAGATCTTGTCCATACATAGGCACTAAGTAAGTGTTCCCTAGGTCTGTTGTTTTTTTCAGAACAAACATAAATAAAAATGTTCAGCCTTTCTCACAGATAGGACGTGGAACTACTCCATCACTGGCTATTCAACCCCTCCTGCTGATGGTGTGCCACTCACAAAACATTTGCGTATTCACTGAGTGGGAGAGATACTGACTCTGCAGCCTGATGCTCAGAGTGGGAGGCAAAACACATGGATTCTAGTTCCTTCTCCAGGGAAAGTTTAATTATTATGCAAAGTGCGTAAGACTCAGCAGGACCAACCAACAACCATCCTAAAGGTGATCACAGCTCTGTCATGGCGATGGGAATGTTGAGTTCATGCCTCTTGTAGCAGAGAACAGAACCGAACCCAGACTTCTTTGCATTCTGGTTGAACAACACAAACCTTTAGTCTTGAATAAAATGGGGACACAAACACCAACTTTTAATCAGTTCCACCAGCCCAGGAGAAAGAAAAAAACCCAAATCAATTCAGCCTACCGTGTGAAGAGTTTTAAGAGAAGCAAACTGTACTCTTAAACAAACAGCTAACTAGCTAAAAATATTTTATTCACCTATGCAAGTATCCTGTCTATTACACAGATATCCATAACCTTAAAAATTGTTCTAACACATTGCTATATACTTTGTTTCTAGCACGTTTTGTTTCAATGTAATTATTAAAACCACATATTTCTGTGCAGTATCATGAGAAAAAATAAGGGCAGGTTGCTGAGAGTTATCTCTAATTTACAGAAATCAAGACTCTTTTTCCCCCATATACCCTTTGAAAAGACTCAAGAAATTTCATTTAAATGCTTTGCCTATACTGTATCAAAACCTTATCTGCAACTTAGAATATTGGAAAGTTAGTACCAAACTTCTAACACAGAACTACCTAAAAAATTCATTGGGGAAACTCTGACCTTAGATGTTAAGAAAATCAAGGCTGGCCCAGGAGGATAAATGAGCATTTTGCGGCATGTGAGACTCATAAATTGCAATAGATTCATGAACTTCATGCTACTTTTTCCCCATTTGTGGGCAAAAAGAAGTATAGCTGCATCCTCATGAAAACCCAAAAGCTCTTAGCTGCTATTTTACTGCATTCTGGTTCAAGGCAGGTTCAGGTTTACCAGGTTAACACATTTAACACCTGAGAATGAGAGTTATGGACATTTGTCACAGCTATCATGAACAAAATTATAAAGGGACAATCAGGACTTTCCGTAACACATTGAACACCTCTTTTATTTTCTTTGAACTATATTAGATCTCTGAGACCTTGGGAAGGAAATACACTCTTGCTTAAGTCCAAATTTTGCATTTCTGTTCCATGGTCTCTGTAACGAAGAATTTTTATGACACCTAGCTAGCACTCTTTTAAATTTATCTTTGATTTATAGCTGTAGATGCCTTTACTTGAAACTTATCATATACCACAACTGTCAATAAATTACCAGACAAGGAGAATACATAATATACAGTATATATATATATATATATATATATATATAACACAAACAAATAGTTTCAAGCATTCAATTGGCTTCTCACACAAATATCAAGAAAAAAAACCCACAAGGCTTAAATTTGCACAGGTAATCCACTACTATTTCTTTGAGCATTTATGTTTCATTTTCAGAAGACGAAACTTTGGGGTATCAACCTAATGATGTGAATGGAAGCTCTATACACTTCTTAGAGACCGTCTCCCAAAGGTAGGTGCTCAACTGCACATGCAAACTGGGTGCATGTAATGCCTGACAGGTTACTGCATATGCACATGGCAAGCAAATAAACAGATTCCCAGGCATGTGATGGCAATCGATTTACCATAAACACAATGACACATTTTACATCCACGCTCACACATCTGTGTTAGAACACGCAGATTAGGTGCACACATCTCAGAAATACACAATGGAATACCTAATCTGTAGCGTTTACTTGTCAATGTCAACTTTATTTTTAGAATTAGTTGAAAATAAGTAAGGAAAACCTGCAAGGTTTTCTAAAAGAAAGACTTTCTAAAAGAAAGACACGGTGCAGGATCAGCTTTTGTCTGTCAGTGAGCCAGATGCGAGAAACACACGGTGGTTCTGTGAGGTACAATAAAGCACTGAACACAAAACAGCAGGAAAAGTAATTTGCAAGCTTGTATACATACCTAAAACATCTGGAAAGGGAGAGCATTAATGAAGCAAAGAATGGAAAAAGCCAACACAATCAGGTTTTGTACAAAGCATACAGCATGAGGTAAGGTTATAACAAGTGTAACATACACAGAAAAAGGTTTGGGTTCTTTTGACAAAGAAATGCAGCAAAAGCACAAAGCTGGTTCAGCAGTTTCTGCAAATGGCATGCATCTATATAAAAATTTAACTAAGTCAATTTGGGCTGATTTTCAGGTGAATAATATTTAACCACGTACTGTACCTTCTTGGAGAAAAAAATCTGTTCAAAATTACAGATTTCTTCAAGGCTTTTAAAGAAATTTAATCATTTGTCCTTCCCTTAAATTTAGTTCTAACATCTCACGTGTTAAAACATGTAGGAATATTGACAAGCAAACATTTCTATTTACATCAAAACAAGCTTAATTAGAGAGGAATAAGACTGTATTATCCACGTAAATCTTTATGAGCCAGACACTATTTTAAAAAAGTTCTCGAGAACATTAATTTTATACTAGATATTCAGTGGCAGCATTGGTTTCCAATGAGTCAAATCCCAAGTCTATTTTTAACTGATTCCATTACAAAAGCAAACTGTCAGTCGATAGGTGTGTGTAGCATTAAAAGCCGATTGAGACTCCCTTATAATTCTGTAAATCCAGTTCCTCCTGGCAATTCCTATTCCTGATTATCACCGTGTTGGTGTATGTCTCTTTGAAATTAATTCTGGGTTAACTATTAAATCATTCCAAAGGATGGTGCTCACTTCAGTGTTTTCTGTGCTATCCACAACATTGCAGACGTGTATTGGGTGATAGGGTAAGAGTTCTCAAAAAGACATACATTTATTTCCCAGAAAAAAATATTTGGTATTAATACATCAAACACAGTACCTTTGTACTACCTTAAGTAATTGATGGAACACTTCTTAAAATAATAGTTAAAAACCAACCATATATTTACAGAAGTCTAAGAAATAGCCTTCTCTGCTGCAGTTACAAGTGCTGTGCACAACCATGATCAGAAGTGAGGGACAGGTCAGTGGCCTGGCTGCATGAGGTACAACTGCACACAGGTTGGTGAGTAAAGAAATAGCTTTCCATTGAATCTGGAAGGAGGGAGGGATTAGGATTAACATAAAGCAGTTTTGGGGAGCTATATTTGCTATATATATTATATAGTAAATATATATATATATATTTGCAAAAAGGCATTTTTAAACTATACCAGATATAGGAATAAACCACATAGGTCTCTGTCCGTGTGCCAGTGACTGTTCAAGGAGGAGAGAGAAGAGAGCAACTCATCTCCCCACATCCCATAGCCGTGCAGCCAGGACATCCTTTCACAGCAAACCAAAACAAACCCAAACAAACCCTATTTTTCCTTAACAAGAACAAGTTGTGATAAATTATTGTGATAAATACCACTTTTAAAGACCTAGGCCAGAACTAAGGCATTGCAGATAGTCTGGACAAAAAAAAAGAAAACCAGCACAAATTTAGTGCTTGCTGAAATTCTGGGGTTTTTTCTTTTTTTTTTTTTTTCCCCAGTGATTTGTGGAAAAGACCCTATTATTTTCATTTTATACAACAGAAAATGTAGGTAGAGAAAAAATTCATTTTCCAGGACTCCTAGCAGACCTGTAGCTGATATTAGAAAAGAACGAATGTGATGTAAGTCCTGATTTAATGACGTATCTATGAAACTTGTGTTAGCAGAGAATAGTACTGGCTGCAAACCTAATGCTGATAAAGTAGGAAATGCCAAAATAGCTCTCCTAAATCAAATCTTTTGCAATCTGTATTATAAGAGAGCACATTCAAGAACATATAATAAAGTTGTTCCTTTAGGGCTGCTGTCTCATTCAGTATGCAACTTCATACACTGTCAATTGATAAGACGCCATTGAAACATTTACTTTCTCTTCATTGTCAAATATGTGTTTCACATCTCATTTAGAACATATGGCTCTAATCTTGCTCTGAAAACAGAATGAATAAAATATTTATGGGCTGTTTTCTGGAGCTTACTGTGGTGGTATATGCAATAAAATTATTTTTCCCTTTGAAACATCCTAGTTAGTTGAGAAGCTGGAATTACTTGTATTTTCCAGAGAGGAAATTGAATTACAAAGAATAATCACAAGTTATGAATAATTCGGGGGGATTAATTTTCAGAAATGCAGTGTCTGATTCTTCAGAGTAATTACCAGTAGAAATTACATTCAGAATAGAAATATGGAAGCCATCCTACAGGAAATCCTGATTCCTGGGGATTCTTTCTTCCAAAATAGAACACAACCTTGAAGCTTCTTTTAGAAGCCAGTACTAAGACTCAGGACATTCCTGATGCTGCTCTGTACTGTCAGTACAGAATAAAAGTACTGATCTGAGAGAAGGAAAAAATTCTTTGTGCTAGGCTGGGAATGAAAAGAATACCTCCCCAGTTAAATGTCTGCGAAGAGGAGAGCCTAAACTGAGAGGACTTCTGGGGAATGAGGATCCACAAGGCTGGTTATTTTACAAGCTACCCAACAGGAGCTCCAGCCTGCTTTCCATCCCCCTTTTCCCAGTCAGTGCATTACCATGCAACATGCTGATTTTGATGGCATACGCTGTATAAGTTAATACAGGGAAATTAGGGAAATAGTGATGCACTCAAAAATTCCAATTCCCCACACTATTTTACATATATTTCAAGAATATTAAGGGAGAGGACAGGTAGAAAAGTAGTCTGTAAACATTTGACTAAAGACTGGATCACAGCAAACATAACCTAAAGATATTAAGAAGCTGCATTGTTATCACTTCCTAACCCTTCTTTTGCACTACTTGAATTTTTAAACCAAGTAATATTCTTTCAATAGGATATTTTGTGGACTTACAGCAAATTCATCACACAAACAAAAAAAATTCCACTATATGGTGTGATATTGTCACTCACCTCTTCTACTTCAGCCGACTAAATACTCTCAGCAGTGGTGTGTTGTCATCTTCTTTGTGAACCACTGCTAGGAGAGGCCACCTACCAGCAGACTACAATGATGTTTTCTGATTCTGACTCTTACTTCCGCCTTGAGGTACATTGCAGGTAGGCAAGGGAACAGGTGTAACATGCCTTGTACTTTTTTCTTTTGCCTTGCACAAGGGTTTTCCCACTGTCTTACAAAAGCAGTTACCTTTTCTGACTCCAGCTTATTTTATTTTATTATTTTATTTTATTTTATTTTATTTTATTTTATTTTATTTTATTTTATTTTATTTTATTTTATTTTATCTCAGTTCTCCTCCCAACAGCGCTGCCACACTACTTCCCTCCCAGACTTCCTGTCTGATTTCTGTCCTCTCATGGTTTATCCCATGCCTAGAGCACAGACCTGGAGGTGCTGTATCAGTGGGTTTGACCATCCCAACTCCTTCTCCGTAACTCCAACCTTTTCCACAATTGATTTTCACTACTGGCCTTCCTGCCTTAGCCTGGCCAGCCACCCGTTACTCCAGGTGGACATTTTTAAAGTAAATGACTTTTGATTCCATTCTCCATGCTGCACAGCAAAGGAGGGATTGCAAGGTGAAAGATGAGCATCTTTTCACTTCAGTTCTGCTTGTCTGCCCTGATTCAGTCTGCTGGGAGCAGGTTCTGCTCAGCATCATTGCTGGACCTTGCCAAGGAAAGCTGAGTCTTTAAGCAATTCAGATGCAAATCTTGGCATGTGTTAATGGCAGCTTTTAATAAGAGCTAATGGTCAAGTTTTCTCATTATTTTCATAAACTTGCCCAGAAACATGTAACTGAAATTTGGTTCAATTCACTACCAAATTTCAAAACCCTGCTAGATTACTAGAACAATGGAAGTATTACAGCTTCTGAAAGAAAAGGGTTTGAGAATATTTTAGCATATATAAAAATTAATTTTTGCCCCAACTTTATTGATAAAATGACCCAGTTGCTCTGGTCAAAGATCTTTGAAGTTATTTTATAAATCAGTTAATTTTTAGAACAATTATAAGCAACTGAAAACCTGATATGTAGCAGGAAATCTTAGTTAATAACAGGCTTGTTACAAAAACTAGAAAGACCCATCTACCTACCTATCCACATATTTGCATATATACATAATCACTGTCATCTTTTGGGTGTCTCAAACTGAGGTTCTGTCAGAACTTCCATTTTAAATACCTACATCTAAAAAAGTACCTTGACTTGAAAAAGAAAAAATGTTGACGCTCTCAAGAGTACAGTTCTACAAGGTGTACAAGATTGGGCAGAATTTAATTTTTATAATTTTCTTTTCCTGTACAGATTTTTGTGATAGATGCCTCACATAGATGAGAATATTTTAGCATGATGAATGAATGCTATGCTTTTACTGCTGCATATATTTATACAGTATTGCAAAATTGCACAAGCTTTGCTGATGAGGCTGAAAACTTAATCATTATGATTCTGTTTGCTCTATGACTGGTTGACCTCCATACTTATTACCAATTTTCAGTCCTATTCAAAATAAGTGACACTTTATCTTTTCATTAGATTATTAAATAGACTTTGGTGACAAGACTGAAATTCATACAGAAGAATGTTCCTCTGTGTAAAGATACTAATTATGTTGTGACAGTACACTGCATTTTGATACTTGAAAACACTGAAAATAAGACACACTTGGAAGCAAAGACTGCTTTCAAGCAAAAATTCACAGCTTCCACGTAACTGAAAGCAAAGGTTTTACGAAACAAATTTTCAGGAAAGGGAAGTCAAAGTTTTTAAGGCAGAGAAGCTTACTCTAAAAATGACTACTGTTTTAGGCCAATGTTAAATATTCAGTCACAGTTCAGGTGTTAGAATTTTTTTGTAGCAAAACTGATAAAGAACTTGTTTATTAGGATGAATGAAACTACTTTCTTGTTCCACAAAATTTACAATTTGTCAAGATACAATGCTGCATTCAGGGGATACCAAGCTCTCTCAAAGGCTGTGAAGAGGAACCTGCAGCTCTGTAAAGGCAGAAACATGACTAGAGGATCCATCTGTGATGTACCAAGTTCCTCCTTTTTTGGTATTTGATGAGGGACTTGCATAGGATTTGTTATGGGACTCGTGTCCTGTATCTCAGCCAAGTGCCCTTACATGAGTATGCAGACTCCTGGCAGGATTCATCTTAGAATCACAGAACAGTTTGGATTGGAAGGGACCTTAAAGATCATCTAGCTCCAACCCCCCTGCCATGGGCAGGGAACCTCCCACTAGACCTCTTGGCTATCTCCAGGTGTCTCTACACCCGGAATGCACCAGTGACAGCAGCAGAGTCCTGGATGTAATACATCTCTCACTAGAGGAAAGGCGAAGGCAGTCAGGAATCAAGACTCCAAAATGACCACCTTCTCCCCCTAACTCTAAGGACACCTCGGGATGGAAGTTCCAGTGCAGCCACCTGTAGTGTAGATGGTTACATTTAGTTCCAACTTCCCAGCTAAACTTATTTTTCTTTCTGGGTAATAAATGTTTAATTATTGATACAACTGGACAAGCTTCAGTACTAAAAGACTCATGTAAGATGACAGATATGAGGGCTAGGAATGTAGCTATACAGTTTTTATAAACATCTCCCTTTTTGCATCCTTCCCTTTTTTGTACCAACCTTAGGGTTGGTTTAAACTGACACAAAATTCATAAAATGTGAACTTCAATAATTTTTTCATGCTTCACATCAGTTGCTCTTGCTAACAGTAATCTTATCAAAAATAATGTACAATATCAATAATACCCATATAATTCCAAGATTTTGAAAAAAGTAATTTCTATTTAACCTGAAGACCATGAAGACCTGAAGTCTTCAAATTTTATCCTGCCAGCTGCTTCTCCCCACTGAGGCAAACAGCAAAACATGAAAATTGAGCATAAGCAGAACTAACCAAAACCAGCACTATAGGAAGTTTGCCATAGTGATTTGAAAATGATTTCTAGTGCCAGGATTTCTGAATTATGGGAATTGTGATTTTTCTCACAGCAGAGAGAAGGCTATTTTTAGCTTAGACATATGAATTGAGAATAGCATACTTCACAGGCAATTTAGACAGCATCATTACAGGTACTTACCTAGGCTTGATCTCGTGTTAGATCTCTCTATTATCGCATGCTTACTGGGGTTGTTTAACACTGAGCGTTTGGCAAGCGAGATGTCTGCTGTGACTCGTGTAATTGATATACTGCAAAATAAATACAGCAAAATAGTACTGAACGTTATTTATCTCTCAGGGATGTGGGGAGAATTCTCGTTTAACACTAGAAGATGCCTAAGACTACAGGAAAATAAATTCTCATCAGCACAGTATGCTCCACTCAATGTGAACAGAGAAAAAACTTTATCTAACTTAATACAGCTACAATAACTGTTGATAAGACATTCTCCTACAAGTGCCTGGGGCAAGGGGAGGCAGGAGGAGGTCAGGGACTGCTGCATAAGATGGGACTTCCCTGGAGTCTCCAGGTCGGATGAGGGTCTGACTTTGCACCAGTATCTCCAGTATGAGCAGGCTGGTTTCTCCTTTCCCTGACTTCTAGAACAGTACTGAATGACAACTGGCTTACTTTAGCCATATGTGTAAGACATGTACAGATACGCAGAATTAAATGGTAAGGGTAAGGCTTAACAGGGAAACTAGTATAGCAATACAAAAAAATGTGGTTTTTTATTTGTTTTGGCTTGGGGTTTTTTTTTTGTTTTTTTATTGTTCATTTTACAAGCATGTGTTTTTGTAACAGAGTGCAAGAACTACCTATAATTTTCCAGAAAGATCACACTAGGAATATGCTAGCCACCTAAAAATGGGAACTGTAATTTGGAGAAGCACATCCTTGAGAGGTCTAGGTTGACTATCTGGCAGGCTCAGTTTTGTGTTTATGAGAAAAGATGAACCAAGAAAGAAGTGGTTACTTTCAGTTGTTTGCACTGACCTGCTACACAACCTTCTGCATACTCTTTTTCCTAGGAAAACAGTTACTTTGGTTTGTTTTGCTTTACAGGGTCAAAATGCATCTTTAAGTTCTTTTTCAAACTCTCTGGTCTAATGAGGTTTAGAAGTCGCATTTTTCCAATGCTGAGAGTTAAATCAGACTGATGATACTCCCTTGTTCTTCCTTGTGGGATTTTACTTGCAATTTAAGAGGAAATGGACTTGCTAAGAAGAGGAAGGGCTCCTCTGTAGCAAGCACTGTCAGATGCTGTTTGTTCATCTGAAATGTAATCCAATAGGCCATTTCCCAATGAACTCAACATGTGTATACACTTATCTAAAACCCTAAAAAATGTAACAGAGCCAGAAGTTAATATGAAAAAACAGAATTATGTGCACAATACTGATTAGTGATACAATTTTTGGAAATCTAGGCGTGATTTAACTTAAGCTAAAAACATAACCAAAAATTGTGAATTCTGGCACAGCTCCTCACAGATAATGCCATTTGTCTTAAAATTAAATCAAACATGTATATTGTGATATTATCGGTTATCTTTATTTGCTAATGGAAGGACTACAAACTTTTACAGCTTTTTGGTTTTTTGTGTTGATTTGGATTTTTTTCCTGCCAGTCTTTCTTCCTACAGGCTATAGAAAAATTTTGCCTTTATAAATGCAAATATGATATATTGAACAATGCTGGATTTATCAGTCTCTTTATCTATGAAAAATGCTATTTTTCATTTTAAGTCCTTTTACTGTCTTTCTAAGGCCATTTTAATGTCTTTGAGAAACATCACATCAGGAAGACCAAGTCTGCTCTCAAAACAAAGGGTGTGTATGCTCTTACTGAGAAACAATTGCAGTGACAGCAGGGACAGCAGTGTGGCAGCTGAAAGCAGTAGCATGCATCTGAGAATCTCCAGTGCAAATTTGTTCAAAACCTTAAGTAATGATTCAGATTGCTACTGAAGTTTGCAATGCTTCAAATCTGCTACTACAGACATCAAATTTATTTGGAGTATTTGTGCATTCACCCTGCCACAGCTGGATTTACAACTGAAAATTTGACATGCTCTAAAATACTTAAAGACATAAAGATACAATAATTTTCTTCTGCTTGCAACAATTGTTTTGTTAACTTCCAATTCTGAAGGTCTAGGGTTTCTAGGTCCAATTCTAAGTTAGATCAAAATAATGACTGATACTAATATAAAGAGGGACTACTAGAGTGGTTAGATATTGACATTATTATTCTGACTGAGAAAATCCACCAGCTTAAACCACAATGCCCGGTATTTTAAAGAACTGAAACTATTGACAAAAAACCTCAGGCTCCCTCTTGGAAGTTTTGGCAGCAACAGGATACACAGAATAGTGTTACGGATCTGTCCACTTCCAAACTAAATAAAATGTTCCTTGAAGTTACAGATATTATAATAAGATCTTCCTGTTTTCTCAATTTTACCTCCCAATGTCAACCCATTAGTACATATTAATCTGGAGCTTCATCCAATACCAATATAATCATGTCTGGAGAATCATCTGATGTCTCTGTTCCATGGGTCCGTGATGCTGGAGTTACAGATCATGCCACTGCTTTTAGAGACAGACTATCATTTGACATCTGTACCACAGTGATGCCTGAAGGCTCAAGTACAGACCCCACTTGACCTTGCCCAGCGTGCTGTAACCACTCGGAGCAGAACCCAGTGAGTGCGGCCAGTCTGCTATCAAGGGTGACCACATTGCAGCAAGGTGGGGGACTGCCCCACCCCTTCGTCCCAGTCCTTTTGAAACTTCAGTCTACAGAGCCCAGAACTACTGTCAAACCAGGCTCCTATCTCGAGGGATCAAAAGTTTGATAATCCCATACACCAGACAGTCTGAATCTCATATCACTCTTTCCAAGTTGGATGTCAAGTAAGGAAGTAGAGCTAAGGAGGAACCGTGGCTCTTTTTTTTTCAGATGCTTACACAGTACAAATACATCAGTCAAGATCACAGAATATAGACATTGTTCATTGTTTGCTCAAAACCTGGGAAGCATTGATATCATTTGAAAAATACTTAAAATAACTTTTTACTCTGTAGATAAATATCTAGCAATTTGGAGTATGAATGTCACAGTCATCAAGAAGAAGACATCCTTTTTTCCACTCTCAACAAATATATGCCCCAGAACACTTCCCACTGCAACAGAGCCTCTGCATGCTCTGTCAAGGAAACTTCCAATTCACACTGCAATCCACTGATCAAGGAATTAGTGTTCTTCCTAAGTTTGTCCAATGCTAATATTTCTTAAAAACGTGGTAGTACCCGAACAGAACCTGAAGAATATTTGCATTGCAAAGTACTTACCGCCCTTCGAATCTATGTTTTAAAAAATCAAATAATGCTTTTTGCATCATATCTGTTACCTAGAAGGAAAAAAACCAACAAATTAATAATCACATAGGAAATTCATAATACTTGATGGTACTAATATTATATAATAAAGCTGACAGTAAATCTTATATCTGAACAACGGGATTGGAATGCAATTGATTCCTTCTCTCAATTCTGACATGAAGTAAAATACAAATAAGCAGCTATTCAGTAGCAGTAAAAACTGTCTGATGTTTGCCTATGTTATCAGTTATCAAATACAAACGAAGCACAGTATTTTGGCAAAAATGAAACCATTCACAACAATCAATTACCTCATATCCCTTCAGAGAAGGCCCCACTAAAACTACTGGTCGCATAGAAGGCACTACATCATAGGGAGGGATGTGCTCTGTCTGCAAAAGAGAGAAAGTTTTCAGCATCACAGCACAGAGAGAGTGTCACACACTCTGCAGTACCAGGAACTCTGAATTTCCAGTGATGTCACAGGAATCTCAGATTCATTAATCTTTCCCAAAAACTGGTAGCACAAGATAAGGACATAAGCAGTTCAGGGATTTCTTTTGAAAAAACCACTTTTCTTTGACTTTAGGTTTTCCTGCTGTTTTCATACTTATTCTGGATAGTTAAAAACTCTCATACTGGGTCATGCACATAATAATTATGCATACTGTATAATTCCTAACTGGTAAATTGAAGAGGTTATTTCCAACAACTAATGAATTGAAATGGTTAATTCTAGAGCTGTGACATCTGTTTTCAACAGAAATTTTACATAGGAAATTATGAAAGAGAAAAATAAAACAAAAGGGGATGGGAAAAGCATAACACATCTTTTTTTTTAGTACTCGGATCTGCCCACTGCTTGAAAAAACATTGTGACATCACTGCAAATTCCCATGGCAGCACTCAGTCTGACTTCCAGATTTGCACTCACAATTCAATCACAAATTTTAGATCAAAATAATGACTGATCAAGTTAGTATTTCTAGAAAATTATCATAAGCAGAGCTTGGGATAGCATTTCTTCCACTTTGGGAAGTTCTTGTCACCACCCAAGAATGGATGCTGGTAGAACCATATTTACCAAAATACTAACTGATGTATCATGCACAATTTCTAAAAAAATATTTTAACATACAAAGATAAAAAGATGGCCTCCTTCCAAAGACTGCAAAAATTTTATATTGTTATCACAGTACAATATAAAAAAATTAAACTGTTGGGTTTGGGTTTTTTTCTTCTTTAATAAGTAGTCTTTCTATGTAGATCACCAAGAATGGGGTCTTATCAAAAAGAGATTTTCTTCATAAGGGAGGTTTTGGTTTATCTGTGTCTGGGAAAAAATGATTGAAATCCAAACCCAGAAATGTGTGGGTGATATGGAAAAAGAAATGCCAGATTTATTTTTCAGATGCTTACATAGTACAAATACATCAGTCAAGATCACAGAATATAGACATTGTTCATTGTTCCAGAACTCAATGTATCCCAAGGTGTTTTGCAATAAAATTAAAATAAGTATATACAGTCCAAAACACAAACCCACAAAGACAGACATTAATACAGTGACAGCACAGAATGCTACACAAGCAGCAGTCTAAAGCAGTCTAAAACACATAAAACATTTTTGTGAATGTCCCTCAATGTAATTTATTTTATTTTTTGTTACCTGTAGTTTCACAAGATAATTAATAACGTGAGAATGAATACCAGTGCTCAAGGCATCATAAGCATGTGAAATGAATTTATTTAACACAGTACAGAATCTGACTCAGCCCGTTTCAAAGCAATCCCCTGCAATTAAGCTGGGCCCGTATCCAAAAGCAGTCCTCCAGTGTTCTTGCTAACATTTTTAATAATCTGATAAGTGTATTAGAGATAGATTCGAAGAAAAATTCATTACAGTTGTGCGAGTGCTTTCAGCATGAGTGCCCTGATGCAACAGATCTTTGTCTTAATGTGGCTGACTTGGCCAAAGGCATTCATGCTATAAGTCAACCAGCTATTTGACAATCAGGGCAGGCACAGAAATTACCTTATTTGATGGAATATGGGGTATTTTTAAAATCTGTTCTGTTAAAATAGGCATTTTTTTTCTCTAATTTTTACAGCTTGAAATAATGAAGCTGTCAGCAGAAAATTGAGGGAAAGTTATCTAATGGAAGCATTAAAGTTCTTTAATTTAGCAATAAGAGAATCTAATATTTTCTAAGAGACTGGCACTGAACTATAGAGCTTTCATTGCAGATTCACATTCAAATATAACTGAGAATAAAAACTAGCAGGTTTGACCATATGGCTTTTAATCAGTGGTTTGACTATGTAGATTATTTTGCGATGGCCTTCCAGTACTTACTGTAAATATCAGTGTTATAAACAAGACTAACACTAGTAATGATTCTGATATGGAAGAAAAGAGGTACCACAGAGTGGAAGAAAGATGAGGGACTAACCATCATCCAGGTCTAAGGTGGTTCATCTAGAAGCTGCACCTTTGAAAGATGTTTATGCACACAGCATCCAGTACATGTCAACATGTATTATTCTTCCTTTTAATTTTTATCCAATTAAAAATATGATTAAGTAAGATATTACTCAGAAGCAAGAACCCGCTGTTGATTTCCACACCAGGCTTAACAGACCAAACTGAAGCCAACAGAAGTGACTTCAGAAACGAGAAGGATTCAATACTATTTAAAAGAGGTCAAGAAAAGAGAGACAAAAACAAAGATCTATTTACTAAACACAGGAGCATCCACAGCAGGGACAATAATGTCACTTGGCACTGTTTAAGCACTTTAACAGTCTGTTATTACCTGTAGATTTAAGTGAGTGGTTAAAACCAAATGAATGAGAGTTATGAAGACTAAAGGTTTTAAAACAAAAAAAGTAAAAAACGTGGTATTTCACTGCATAGTTTGGCTGCTACCTAATGTCTTGCTAACCTATTCCAGCAAAGGTCCTAGAAACATATTGCAGCTTTTTGCAACAGGATGCCAATTGCATAATTCTGTAGTTATCTGGGTTATCTATGGAGAAACATTAGCTCTCCTGGGAACCACCGGTACCATTTCCAATAGCTGAGGTACTAAAAAAGTCTCACTGATGGATGGCAAGAACATTTGGCTGATAATTTATACATGACAACAGGAAAAACTTGAAGTAAACTGTCAAAACAAGTCTGAGGTTTTCCATTGGTCTTGTGCACTTGCAGTCTTTGCACCTAGTGAATTAGAAGCTTAAGTACAGACTAAATTAAAAATACGACAATTTTGACAATTTCTTTCCTAAGTCCAAACTGAGTATCTGATAGATTCCAATAATGATTTCAATAGACTGAGTAATAAAGAAAAAAATAAAAAAACTTGAGAAAGATATAGCAGGAATAAACATGCACTAGAGAGGTGCATTATGTTTGCCAGAAATAATTTTCTCAAACATTCAGAAGGCCTTTTAAGTGTGTCCTATTATTCCATCAAACAGGATAAGCACGTAGCAGAGTTTCACAGACACGCTGAACTTTTTCCCTGTTTTCCTGTAATGAATCCACTAACAGCTCAACACATCTCTTCATCCTTAATTCTAGAATAGCTGCACTGTTAATCTGGAGTCATAATGCTAATGATGCCAGTGGCAGGATAAACACAGGCGATGTCGATATAAACTTACCGATTTCTGCTTCTGCTTAGCTACAGCAGCATGGAAAAGAAACAAAGAACAACAAAGCATGCATGTTATTGGCTTGTCAAAGGACGCAGACAGTTAACAGGACTAGAAATGCGACGCAGTGCAGGTGAGCAGGTGGACAGATGGAAGCTTGGAAGTCGGTGTTACCTTCTTAAAGAAGGGCATTCTTTTCTCTTTGGAGTGGGGTGATGTTACACTGTTTGCACTGGGTTTGGGGGAGCGATGGTTTGCTGGAATATCATTTTCTTCTGCATCTAAGCCAGTGGCATCTATGTCTATAGCTATATACAGACAAACAATTCAGAATTATCAAATGACAGGGAAAGTAAAGATAGGTTAAAAAGGAAATCACAGGTAAAGAGAAATAAAACTTTCCAGAGTAATAAATAAATAAATAAACAAATAAACAAATAAACAAATAAATAAAAATTAAAGGCCAACCACGAGGAAAAAAACACAGTAAAACAAAAAGGAAAATTTAAAGGTGCGGTACATTAGGATTAGAAGACAGAAGGTAATCTGTAACAGCTACTGTAACATTTACAAAACAGACCAATAGCCAAGTTTGTTCTTGTTACACCAGTGTAGATCCAAAGTATTCACTGGAATAGATAAGACTTCCACCAATGTAAACAACAGAACTTGGTCAACAACATTTGCATTATTTTATAGCAATGAACACTGACTGAAAATAGGTATCATCAACTGAAATTTGTAATGTCACTACTGTGTCTTTGGGAAATGAAGAAATAAAAGAAAAATCAATTTTGAAGACAAAATCAGCCAGATATTGGTACAATGATATCTCCATTTATTTCAGAATTGACTAAAATTGGCATTTTTAATTCCTTTAAATAAAATGCATTGTACTTGTCAGATACATTTATTAGGAATAATAAACACAGATCTACTCATAGTGAAAACTAAAAAGAATGGATAGCAGAAGAAAGGAAATTTATCCCAGCTTGGCTCAGAGACATGGATCTTATGTAAAGAGTGAGGATGCAGGCAGGGTAAAATGGAAGTGAATACAACAAACCATTGCTGTTCAATCTCTACCCCAAAAGAATATATAACAAACAATGCTTATACCACAGCCATGAATTATTTACCCCTTTTATCAAGTAAGTAATAACAGCTTCAACAAGAATCCTCACAGACTCAGTAATAAACACACTTTCAAAATGCAAAGCCATATTATCCTGAATGCTGAGTACAACAGATACCTCCAAAATACATCAAAAACGAAAAAAACCAAGCAAAACCTCTCTTGTTTCCAATGATCAATCCTGATCTTAAGTAGTGATTTAAATTTGTCTTCAGAAACCAAGCAGATGCACAAAAGTGAACCACGAACTTGCGTAGAACATCACCCTGGTGTGAGAAGACCTTACCCACCTCTCCACTCCCTCTGGTAACACATGCTTATCTTGCCGTGCCACTATGTCGAACTGAGCCTAACCCTAAATAGATCTGTAAGCAGAATCGTTTGCATTGACTTTATCCAAACCCTTAATTAATCATTGCAACCTATTATGAAACCATCTTAGTGACCTGATTTCATCTGCTTCATGAGTGGGACATCAACTAATACAGTGGCATGTGCTATTAAATTATGTAACAAATAAATATTTCTGTCAAGCCTACGTGCAGTTACTGATTTAAGAGACACTTGGGGCAGTGATCTCTTTTGTTTGCATAAAGTACATCCTCCCATTTGAATTATCCACAGATCTAATGCCTTGATGCCTGACATTCCCTGAGTTACTGTGCCTTTGAGCCTGCCCTTCCCAGGAAAAACCCAGTGAGTAGATTCGCATCTTGTTTCTATAATCTTGCTCCTAAAAACAGCCACAGAAATCATGTAACATTTTCTTCTAGCAACACTCTTCCTTCATCCTCTTCATAAGTATAAAAAGAACATATTATCTTTTCTTGAATACAGGCCAGCACAGATGCTGTAAAACACTCATAATAAGACACATTAAAAACTCCTTCCATTCTATGTTCAACCAAAATTGTTAGTAAAGAAAAATCAGGTACCTTAAGCTTTTCCTGTAAGAAAGAAATGCAGAACTTGATCATCTAGATAGCAATATTTCCTTTTTTCATTCTTAGTCTTCACACTATGTAACATCTCCTGTGACAGTTCTTTTACTGTAAACTGTCATTTAGTTCATTGGGGTTTTTTTCAGTCATTTCCAGCATTATTCTTACCCTGTTTGGTGGCCCATAAGGACTGTATGGATTGTTTACTATATCAATATTGATTATTTAAATGGATATGAGCCTCCCTTTCATTTGTTTTTCACTGGTTCTTCATCTTGTTTGTGGGTCTGTTTTGGTTTGGTTTTTCTGTGGCACTATTTTTATTGAAAAACCCATCCCTGCCTCAAAGTAATAAAATTAAATGAACTTGTTCTGTTAATATTCTTCTACTTATTAAATAATTGATGTAATTGATTACACTTTCAAAAAGAAAATGTGTGGGAATAATAATTGAATTGTGCTTCCAAGTCACTTTAATTCTTGTTTTAGTCACAAACCATGTCTCTTTCACCTTTCTTCGGATGTGTTAAGATAAGCAAAAAATTATTGTAAACTCAAAATCTTGTGATCACAGAATAAGCTAATGTGAACTTTTCAAACATATTTTCCAAATCTTCACTGTAACTGAATAAATTTTAACAGACCTCCTTCTTTTTCCAGAAAACCATGTTTCTTGAAAACCACTGTCTGAAGAAATGATTCAATGCAATGGAAATTACAGGATGGGTAGCAGTCAGTCAGCTGGTAATCTAGCTGCTATCTGTGCTGTTAACGCTAAATTCTGTGCAACATTCTGGAAATATATGTACTGATCTTCAAGTGTTTTTTCTGATAGCAAATAATATTACAGCATTTCAGATGCTCTAACTATAAAATTGCAACATAGGTCCACGGACAATTTTACTACAAAAATGCAGTTGTTGAAAAAGTTGGCTTTAACAGTAAACATGTCAGTGTAAAGCCATCATAAAATAATAGATTAAGATGTGTTCTACACACTTGCGATGGACATCTATTAGTAAACTAATAACACATTTTCAAAATAAAAGAGAACTTAAGTGAAACTGAGATGCAATTTTAATAAACAAAATGCAATTGTAATAAAGTTGGTAGTTACTAAAAAGCCATGGTTTCACAAGACAGATATATTTTTCAATTAACTGAACCAAATGAAGCCACTACCACAACATGATTTAATTTCTCTGTCTCCCTTTTAAATGACCAAGTTAATACTTCAAAATCTTCAGGCTCATTTTAAGATGCCTGCTCTGTAGATCAGACTCCATATAAATGAGCATGATTGGAAAATACATGTCTTTGCCCCAGAATACAAGAAACTACCAACCCTCATCAATATTTTCTGCTTTCAGGTATTCAAAATGTACATGAGAAGATCAAACATCCAGCAACACAGCAGCTGAATTCAACAGAAATTTTTTTGGGGATCTTCTGCTATACATTTTTTATGGAGCTAATGCCAGCATCCTCCACCAACTTGCCATGTATTTGCTTCATACCACTTGAATCCAACCTAACTAAAGTTAAATCTATACGTTGATGTTATAAGTACAAAATAGTATTTGTGAAAAATTTGTCAAAGGCAAAAAATATCCAGTATCCTAGAATTATGTGAAGCACATCCTCATGATCAGAATTGTGAAACTAAATGTTCCTGATGTTTTAAAATAATGCCTTTCTTGATGCTACTGCAGAAACCTCCCAGGAACTTCTGTTTTTATTGCTGCTTTTTCTCCTGTACCAGAAGGCATTTATTGTTCAGTAGGAGTGCTCAGACCAGACCAAACCTTCCACTACCTACTGTAATGTAGTTTCACAGATGTATTATGTCTTTGCTACAAAACTTGGTGGTAAAAGCGAAGAGGGAACTTGGTGTATTAACAGCCCTATCATTGCCTGAACTTGCTGGCATTGACTCCATTACTTCAAACCTACCCAAACCAGCCTTATCTGGCAACACAACACTCAGGTTTTACCTATGAAGGATGGGGAATAAGAATAGGTCTAAACGTACATGAATTTTAACAGATTATGTTCATGAGTCTCGTTACCGAAGGGTTCACAACCTACTCACCAGATGATGGAGGCGTCGATTTTCTGGAACTAGGAACGATGTCACCCAAACTGGACGAAGAGTTTCCTCCTGATTTACTGGAGTAAAGTAATAAATTAGTTTGAAGTTCTGTAGCTTTCTCAATATTTATTCTAGTTTATTTATTGTCTGCCTTTTAAATGAGGTGCTAGCTGTGAGACAAACAGTATTTCTGGCAGTGGTATAAAATAGACATCTACACAAACTGTATGTACATTTTGAGGTCTGAGGAACTGCAACCATCGATCATACTCCCTGTGCTGCTGTGCAATTAACTCTGATGCTCTCACTTCCTCATGATCTTAATACAATTCAGTTATTAATATGGCTACTGGTATATAATGATTAATATTACTACCCATTACAAAGATTTATTCTTAACCCAGCGAGCATATCTGTCTCCTTTAAATGAAAAGTTATTGATAAATTCCTAATGAAGATGAGACTCTGTTTGTCTATCATCTTTTCAATTTAATTAAAGTACCAATTCTTCTGCTTTCTCAACACAATATAGCACTTAAGAAAAAAGTCTTTCAAACAAAGCTAAAGCAGTCTAAGGTTTTGTCAAGTTCTTTGTGAAAACCTATCCAAGTTGTGAAAATGAAAGAACAGTTCTAGTTTTTTATTTCAGTCACCATAATGAGAAAAGCTCTGAAAAGAATGTAAGAGAGGTTATTTCACTCTTCAAATAATTCATGTGATAGTACTAGTTTCCACTTCCTGTATCTTAAAATATGAATAAGCACTAACTTAATGCATTTGTGGTGTAGGACGTTATCTTCAATGACAATTTCTGGAGAGTGGAAGCCTCCATGATTTGGAAAGGAACCGAATCAGTGGGACAGATCTGACTGTCCCAGAAGTGCCACTAGAGGAATAAGGAATCCGGCATCCTTCTGCTGAGGACAGCACGCTCATGGGAAAGGCATTTCACAGCTGGTGAATGCAGCTGAGCACTGCACAAGCATGGTGTCCAACTCTAGACATGCTCTACAAACACTGCTGCCCTTTCAGTTGAGATAGGAAAGCATTTCTATATGGAAAGGAAGCTTCCCAAATGGTTCCTAGCTCAATTCCAGCTCCATCTCACTCAAATACACTGGGAATATTTATGTCCTTTATACTCAAAGGGAAACAAGTGACATTTGCTTCCACATGTGTTACTAGAAAACTACTTTATTAAGAATTCTACAGTAAAGGTGACATTATTCTATCTTGTAGTATTGTTCAGAATATCTAGAAACAATCCCTTTCCTTTTACAATGATGGCTGCAGTCAGAGATAACAAATGACTTGACATGGAACTTCCATCATAAAATGTAGTGTTCTTAAAAGCTGTATTTGTAGGCAATGAATTTGACAAGACTATTTTTTCCCTTTGAGCTAACTAACAGGCACTAACTCTGGCTTACAAAGAAATTCATCTTAATACTCTGTAATTTCTAAAGTGAGCTTTAAACATGTTTAGAAATAGCAAGATTATCAAAACAAGCAACAAAAGCTACAGAATTTTGATAAATTATTGTAAGTCAAAAATTTACTGACACATAGTAAATGTACTTACTGCAATGTATATTAGCAAATATTTAATGAAAAAGAAAAGGAGATAATTTCAATTGTAGGCCACCACAGATCACCAATCCGAATATCTACTTTTTCTCTCAAATAGCAATGAAAGTAATTAGCTTATTAATTAACAGCAGAATAAATAAAATAATGTTAACATTATATAAAAAATATAATTAGTTATATATCAGTTTCTTCATTGATTAAAAACATTTGTAGCTGACATTAACGATAATTAAGCATACATATGAGTGATAAACAGCATCACATTCCAAGTTGTGTCACTTTGCTATTTTTAATGATTTCTTGTTATTACCTGGAGTAGAATTTTCCTTGTTTTGCCTTTTGTTCATGCTGCAGCCTCATGTTTTCTAGTTTGACTGGGCTTGGTATGAATCCTATTTCACAGCCTTCTTTTACCAATCGTCCTATCCACCAGTCATTATTAAATTTCTACAGATTAAAAAAAAAAAAATAAAAAGGTAACATACTAAGAAATTACTGGATCTGGGATAATTTTGTTATTAGTTTTAATTTGCAGCTATGCTATTTTTTGTAATTCTTCCCCACAGTTAATCACTGTGCTATGTTATTATAGCAATGAAGGATTGTGGTAGTACTCAGAAATACATTGAAGTAATTATTCCTTTCAAATTATTAAAATCCACGGTGCTTAAGCAGAAACCTTCCTTCACAGACTTCATGTTTCTCCCTGGTTTTTATTTCTACCCATTTCACCATCTTTATTTCTTCTTGTTTCACAGTTTTCTCCCCTCATACATGAGAGCTGCTTTTGTTCTCCCTTCACGGTTCTCCATGGTGGACACCAGAGACTTAGGATCTACTCTCACCTACTGCTACAATTTTTATGGCGACATAATAATCTATTTTTCTAATTTCATTTTATTCAGTTCTCTGTTTAAATTAAAAAACACTACTTCTCAAATTCCCCCACTTCTCACTAAGATCTAAGACTGAATTCTGCAGCTTATATATACTCCGCTGCAGATAGCTCACGTGATCTGCATTTTAAACTTACTATGATAGATCCACAAGAAACAGATATCTTTGGATAACTAAAAAACCCTAACAATTACACAACTTCACCATGTAGCCCAATTAACTGAATTTCACCTCATTTAAATATGAGATACTGACTACTCTAATTCAATACCTTTATTCATACACACCCCCCCACTGTGTGTGGGGTAAGTAGTTTGTTTTACAGAGGTCTATACAGCAGAATTATTTGCTTTTTCCATTCTTATTTATTCACCATTTTTGAATGAGAATAAGTCACTCATGGATGGCCCCACATGCAATACTTTCAGAGTTCCATGGGAATGACTACCATCAAATATGAATTTGGAATATTTATGAAACTGTAACAAAACACCTGTGAAGAGAAGTTGTCTTCTTGAATCTGAAGCTATTAATGTAGATATTGTAGTGCATATTTGATTATACAATAAGTAGCTTTAACAAGTGTACATTTAGGAATAAAACATGCAAAATGTGTAGGCTCCCATAAAAAATTAATTTTACCATCATTGGTGGATCACTGATACACAAACTAAATTGCAGTATTATCTTTCACTTTGGCAACTATAGAAATCTTTTGAGGCTTGAGACCAACTGTAAGATATTCAGCTAACAAAAAAAAATATTAAAATAAAATCCCTTTTAAGCTCATAAAACATAAGGAGATCTATAATATTCATCCAATGGGATGCCTTTATGAGTAAGAATACCAGCATTTAATAGGGAGCTAATCTGGAATAGCAGTTTCTCAAAGCTGTATTAGATTGAAATGTATTAGTAAAATGATAACCTTTCATTACAAATAGCTAACTAAATCATGGAAGCCATAGATAAATAAAAACCACCATTAAATTAAAATCTGAACAGTCACTATTTTTGTCCTACAGAACAACAGATTACTATGCAAAAATCTAAATTTTATTAGAAGCAACACAAATCCTAAATCCATAGGAATTTCTTCCTTATAAAAAAATATAAGCATGCGGAATTCACTTCTGGAAAGTCCCAAAGATAAATGCTGTGTCAGTATACAAAGAATATAAGATACTTTTTAAATTGAATAATACCACACATAATACTTTCTAATTTTATATATTTTTTAAAAATCTTGGTAAAGAGTTGTCTAGCTCTCAAGGTGCTGGCTGGAGTGAGTGATCCTTTATAATTCACCTGTGCTTGGAGTGCCAAGGGAAACACAAAAATTAATTAAACACAGGGAAAAATTATGACCATGCTTCATTAAAGCATTAAATGACCATGCTGCATTAAAGCTTCAAAAGATTCATAAGTTACTATGATGCAGCAGTTTCTTCATGCAGGAAGGAATCCTTCATCCTTTTGTGTACTGAGTTTTAATGAATGTAACCTAATAATGAAGATACATTTCCCTCATACTCAATCACTGCAGTACTTTTCACCATTGTCCATGTACATTTGGAACTGAGGTTTTTCTTGCTTGAGCCCTCTCAGCAGCACAAATTGGTGAACAGCTCTTGCAGACAAGAGGAGGACAGCATTGCTCCAGTATGGCATCACTATGCAGGCAAAAGCTACTGGATATTAACTCAGGTTTCTTTATTTCTAGGGACAAGATAGGCATAAAATATAGAATCAACACTGCATTTTATATTCTAATATGTTTTTTTTTCTATTAATCTGCATAAATAACTAAAGTTTGGACAATTCAGTTCCCCCAGCATTAACTGCAGGGAGCACCTAAAGTACTGAAGGAGCAATACCTGGTGGGATACAGAGCCCTGGAGGGTGAGAAGGGCATGGCATGGAAGATGGAGGAGGAGGACGTGGCTGTGCAGGGAAGGGCTGGGCCCGGGGCACCCTCTGAAGGAAGTTCAACCTGCCCAGACCCAACAGCTGCTGCCAAACACAGGGAAAGAGTCCCAGTCCAAGTTCAACTACTTGTGGATCCCTTCCCAGGTCTCCATTCCAGCAGTGCAGATGGCCTGGTCACAGGGTCCCTTCCCAACCCATCTCTGGACTAGAACCAGTAGACAACCAACTCTCCTTGACAGCTTACAGAGAAAACCAGGTGTTTTTAAAGGCAATCAGCACAGAATGCCTCTTCCATTACACCTGGGGTTGCAAGAACATTTTAATCTGTTTTTCCACCCCTCAGTACTACACGCCACGACAGACAATGTAAGAACTCAGCTGAGCTAAGCTTCCTTTCAAGGCATTTCTGGGGATCCAGAAAGTTCAGGAGACTTTTTCTTCCCGATTTTCTCCCCTATATATGTACATCTGAGACTTAGTTGTGCTGTGAAGAAAAATGCATAAACTTTAACAGAAAACTGCTAACCCTGTGTGTCTGGTTTATATGGAAACACGGGAAACACTTGCCATAGAGTTTGAGATTACCACCTCATTTGAAGTGCAGATGGAATAGATGACTACACAAAACCACTTGATCTACCCAACTGAGCTGTATTTTCCAGTACTTCAAGACTCACTGGAGAACACTGATGGTTTTCTTTCGCCAGGACTCTGTGCCTGCTCATCTCTTCTTTTGTCACAAGGCAGAGCAGAGCAATTCTTTCACACTATCATTAGACAGAAAACACATTTCCTTCACTATATACAGTCTGAATCAAAATTATTCCCTTTTTGTGTGTTTAATATATATGAAAAATTATGATCATTAGCCAAGTCTGTTTCTTGTGTTTCCTTAGTCACTGTCCACCTGTATTTCTCTCTCTGTATTCGGAATGTTTCTTCCTTCCCCAAGGCACCTGCACTACCAGAATCATTGTGCCTCATCAATCATAACTACTGAGGGATTTTTTGATTTTTCTAAAATGAGACGTGTACATAATTTCAAATGCATGGCTAGGTTGCTCTAAACTTAAAAAGTGAGCAGCAGGCTACAGAGGAAGGCCTGCATGTGAAAGTTACCAAGTTATTTGCTTGGGATTGTCTTGCAAGGAGCAGAGAAAGAAAATGACTTTAGGTGTTTGAAACTGTCAAAATTTCAAATTTTTGAAACTAAACTACAGGAAAAGAAAAACAATGCAGCAGATGCAAAGCACCTTCATTGACAGTTGCTATTATCTTGAAACATCATTCCAGTTCTTCAGCATGTAACTGCTAACTAAATATTGTCTGTGCCCCAGAAGTAGCTTCACTAGAAAAACAAGAGACCTCTGGATTTTGGGGTTGAGACGCAGTCACACAAATAAAAGAGAAGCAACCCTTGGCTGCTGAATCACAGCAAACCCTCATAGTATCAGATTAGAAAAAAATCCACAAATATTTTATCTTTGAATAGTCAGACACAGACATTTAAACCTTTAAATAAGGGATTTTTACTAGAGAAGAAAAGTACTTGCTTTCTGAACTTCATTAATTTGATTGCAAGAAATTTGTGCCACTGCTTCTACAAGAATAGCATTTAAAAGAACATTCAATTCCTTATATACTGTTACCCTCTTCATATAACATTTGTAAAGTGCTTTGGCAATGTGAAGTGTTATCAACATTGCAAAATAGTAGCACTATTACTCAAATATTCCCTTAAAGAATTATTCACTTACTCCTCTGGTTTTACTTACTTCTTTAACATGAAGAAAATCTTTAGCCTCAAATGAGATGGCCATGCCTGGGACTGGAACATCATCTTCATGAGCTGCACTGTACCCAACATTTGTCCGAACTGCA
Source organism: Machaerirhynchus nigripectus (assembly GCA_013397975.1). Lineage (NCBI taxonomy): Eukaryota > Metazoa > Chordata > Aves > Passeriformes > Dicruridae > Machaerirhynchus > Machaerirhynchus nigripectus. The sequence continues at coordinate 1,483,939 of VZRQ01009616.1, forward strand.
AATGCAACAGGTTTTGACTGAAAAACAGAAGACAAACATCAGGAAGATTTCGCTTGCAAAAACATACATGTGTACAAACATATACACAGGAGATGATTTCTGTATGCTAAGCTTTTAAAAAATGTTAAGCTTTGTAAAAACTACAGAGAATTCTCAATGCATCCATGAAAAACATAGTGAAGAATCGTCTTTACTGACATGAGTTATTAATATCAGCACATTTCACAGAATACAGATTTTTAGTAGGTGATAGAGCCCTGAATTAATTCGAGGTAAGTCAAATCAGTAATTAGTAATCACAATCCACTCTGCAGTCCATATAATATTGTCAGGTTGCAGTTCTGCTGCAAGTTCTGTGTTTGGGGGCTGCCGTAGGAGGTAGATTTTCAAGAGCTACAAAACCTAAGCTCGATGGACAATGGGGCTGCAAAAGGCATTGCCAGGGGAGCATGGCACTGTGCCAACACTGCTCTTTCCATACCTTTCTTCTCTGGGCACCCATGTGCTGGTCACTTCACCACCATTCTAAGGCTGCCATTAGTGTAGCACTCACAGCCTCAGCCCCCAAGAACTGTTCAGAGAAATTATAAATTCAGAGAAGAGCTCCCAGCAGCTGCCAGTGACCCCTAAGCAAGTCATCTCACTGCACTCTGAGAGCAGAACAAGGTGCCTTGAGATCATCACCAAATACCAACCAAAGAGATATCTGTTCATTCCCCCAGTTCCTTCTTACACTGCTAGCTGATGTCAGTGAGTTGGAGGATTTTCCCAAGTTTTGTTTCCAAGAGGCAGTTGCCAGAAGAGTCACACAGAAGCCCCACATCTGCACAGCTTCTCTTTCCCAGCACCACCAGTGCTGAGCACCTCTCTGCACAGGTACAGTAATAGAAGGTGCCATCCAGCTCAGCCCAGACTACAAGGGCTTCCTCTTCTCAAAGGTAAAACCATTTTACAGGAGAACAACATTTTTTCTGCTTCATTCTAGGCTAAACAACAGCTTGAGCTTGCTCTCCCCAGAGAGATTATCACACAGTATCCCTAGGACCCGCCACTGTCCTACCCCAGGCTGAACTTTTAGCCCACCTTGTCATAACTACGTAAACTGCTAGAAGGGCATCCTGATATGATTATGATTACATCTCTGAAACTGGAAATCTATGAGAACCATCATCAAAAAGTAAAATTCGGTGAATTCTGCACATCAGGTAGAAAATCTTGCAGTGTTAATACAATGGGAATGTCCACTTCCTAACAGCTCAAACTCGTATCTTAGTCATCTATCTCCTTTATAATTTTCTCAGTGTTACTTCCACTGTTACCCTACGTAAAGGATACCAAACTATTACAGAACTAGTCATGCCACTAAAAAGGGAGTCACACAAGCACTGGATTCCATGATATCATGTTTCTTCCTTAAAAATAAAAGATACCATAAATTACTGGGTTTAAATATTCATACAAAACCTCAAAACTTTCCTGAATGTAAAAATTACAGGCTAACAGAGTTGATACTTTCAATGCTATTACTAACTTCAACACTGAAAATACAGATATGAATAAGCACTGACTTGTCAAATCTCCTAAGCAATACAATCAAATAGTAAATCATCAAATAAATCACTCACTGTTATTAAGAATGATCATTTTGTAAGCTGTAGTAACCTGTCACTGTAGAATTATATCTCAGAACAGGACTAAGGAACAAACTTTGCCAAATACTGATAGGAGGGATAGAATGCTTGCTTATCCATTCTCACATTGCTATATCCTCTAGCAAATATAAAAACATTGCTCAACCACTGTGACTTACTCCTAAAAGTAACAGTGGATGAAAGACTTTAGGTTGACTAAAGACTTCAAAATCTCAGCAGCATTGCAACAAACAGACATCTCCAGGAAGTTGATGTCCTTGACATACTTCTTAGAAGTGATCTAAAATTTCCTGTTAGAAGACAATACCTGACTTGAAAAAGAATGCAATGGAAACTACTCCAGAACTATCTTAACATGAAAGAAAAGGAGCAGGTAAAAGTTCTCTGTCATTTTCTGCCATCAAAAAAATAATGTAAAACTCTGAGCAGAAAAACAAAGCAGAACATTGAGCTACAGATATTCACAGAAATGGTATGTCCCATTTTAGATACTTGTCACACTGGTAGAAAGGGAGACTAAATTATCATGGGATTAGACTACAATAATTCATCTAATTTAATATTTAAAACCAATTAATTTATAGAAGTTAAATGCTAGCCTTTTTACATAAATAAATAATTCTGATGGTTTCATAGCACTGTCAAATTAAGTACTTTTCCTGTACTACATTGTCTTGAACTAAAAAAGGTGAGTTGTTATGTAATTAGGGTCTTATGTAGAAAAAAAATTTTTTTTTTTGACACATGCATATGTATATTTGAAAATGTATCTAGCATTTTCTTACATATCCTGCAGTTCTAAAATTAGACTGGGTCAAAACAGCTAAGCACTTGCTGTTGATTCTCTAAATCTCCATGAAAATGGGATGGCAGTTTAGCACTCAGTTAATCCACAGGCTGGACTACAGGGACAGACGCTCCCAGATGTTAAACAGTTTAATATTTCATGTCTCTCCAGAGAAACAAAGTGGCCCGGAAAAGTTCATTTATCTTCAAAATGAACACTTCCATCTTGGTTTTTTTTCCTACCATAAAAGTACAACATTCAACTAGCTGAATAAACCCACAAGGAGAACAGCCAGACTATGAACATTACCATCATCTGTACCACTAGGGCAGCAGGGAACACACTCTGGAGTGAGGCTCTTCATGAACCGATTTCAGATTCTGATACAAACGCAGAATGTAAATCAACACAGTCTTATTCACCAACTGTTTAACCACTTTGGCTGTACATTTCTGGTAAGGGACATAAATTAAAATCTGTCTAGAGCAACCTTACTCAATTTTCTCTTTTTCTATCTGGATCTCACCTCTTCCTTTACAAATTATGTTTACTTTACACATCTCCACACCAACCCTCATTACTAGTTCCATACTATTTACAGTATTATTATACTCTACTATATATTTCCTTGTTTCATGATTAACTCGTATTGAATGTAAACACGAGCATTTGCACATTGTATCTGTCTCGGTCAATTTGTCAGTTTAAACAAGTTTGTACCTGCTTGGCTGAATTTGTATTCAAGAAATATTTCACTCAATAACAGAGCAAAATAATACAGTCCGTTCTCTAGTAATGTACTTAAAACATGACAGGACCCTTTTTTTCCTACAACTAGTTTTAGATTTTTTATGCTGTGCAATAAACCTAGTGGAGGCAGCCCCCGGGGATCCCAGCGAAGGATTTTCTGACACGGAATTTGCTCACAGAACAGGTCACCTCCCTCATGGCCATTAATTTTGTAACTACTGGTTGATGTATCTCTATTCCTCATCCACTATCAGCATGTAGAAAAGACTGATGAAAGCATTCTCCAAACTGTTTCATCTACACTTGGGCTTTATCTAGGATCTCTGATCCATCTAATTTCTTACTCTATTGCATCATTCCCACAGTAGAGGCACCTCTTTTTTACACCAGTTTAAATGAAATCAGAATGCACCTTTATGAAGTCACTTCCAGCTAAGACAAGAACTGCTCACAAAACTATTACAGTTACCATTTTGACAAAACACTTTTCAAAGTTGGTGTCTGTGTAAAAGTTCAGAAAATGTGTCTCAAAGCAAGTTCACTCCCTCCCTATTTCTACATAAAGCTACTCATCCTTCATCCTATCCACTTTTCATAGATGCATGCAACCTTATCCTGAAAGCGAGGAATTATTCTTCTCTTGGTTAATGAATATAATGGGTGTCTCTCAAATCACTAACAAATTTGCACTCATGAAATTTAAAAAGTCACACCATTTCTTTCATCTGAGGAAAGGTGATTACTACTACTGAACTTTCCACTAGTAGTCTTAGTAGGGAGCAAATACGACAGATGATGACCTATGTTCAGCACTACTTTCACAGAGTAGCCCTGTACATAGAATTTGTGCCATCAACAATATTAATACTCCACGTAGGACAAAGATCAATAGCACTGTGACGGCCTAATGACTGCTGTGTTAAAAACATCTCACTTTATTTTGCCCTGCTAATGACATAGAGTCAAACATATAAAGCAGAAGCCGTTCAAAACTGCTATGTTTTACAGAATTAAATGATTTCTATTACTATTATAAAGAAATTTACAATGTTATGAAACCTATACTGTCACAAAAGTAGCTTGAGAATGCAAATGCAAAATTAATAAAAGAAATTTTCTATTTTACCTTTTTCACTTTGTACACTAATTTATAAATCCGTTACACAAGAAAGAAAAATCAAACCCACCTGAGAACACGGGCAATTTACAGGGAATTTTGGTCCTAAATGCTGATTATTGCTAGAGCCTCATGACAGATAAGTAATTGTCCAGTCTCTAACAATAGCATTTGCTCAGCAATCTCACTGCTAAGGAGGCAATGACAGTTCATGAATGTCCCAAGAGAAAATTAGAGCATATACAGCTGCTGTCACAGTGATCAAAAATACGACTTCCCAGCAAAGATCAGGCTTTCTTTTACAGCCATAGGTGTGAGCACCAAACAAGCCTGCTAAGAAGCCAGAACCACAGAATAATTGAGGTAGGAAGGAGCCTCTGGTGTCTCCCAGTCCAACTCATGCCCAAAACAGGTCTGTTTGATCATGCTGCTCAGGGCTGTGTCCCAGTGAGTCTTGAACATCTCCAAGGACAGAACAACATAACCTCTTTGTGCATCTTGCTCCAGTATTTGACCACTGTGGTTGTGAAAAGTCATATAGGAACTATGGTTCTCTCTCGTATCAATGAGTGAGGAACAAAAAAATCCATAATGTAAAACAAATACTTGGTTTTATAGCCAAGTACAAGAAAAATGAAGTGTTATTACAAGTAGAATTTATCAATTTCCAGTTTTTATTGTAAGGGGTCTAAAAAGACCAGGTTTGTGCTCTATTCAGCACTTCCAAGGAAGTGAAGGAGCTGAGAAGTACGGTGTGACACCAAAACACAGTACAATTGTAGTTAATAAGTAGCAGCTTAAGTACAATGGCATAATGACATCCAAACTCTTCCGAATTATGATGGCTTTGGATAGCACAGATCCCTTCAGAAGGATCTGGGAGAGAAGTAGCTAAACAAAAATTATTTGAGTATATTTTCCCATCTGTTTCCAAAATTAGGGCAACGTGAACTATGTCCAGCCATTACCAGTGCTTACAAAGGGTTGGGTCCCTGATTTCTTGCCTAGGACACGTCACAACCGCTGCTCTCTGGGGCCTGACATGAATGTGCACCCTTCTGCAGGAGCAGCCACCAAGGACTCATGCCCGTCGGACAAGCGCCCCGTGCCATCAGCCTCCCGCCTGGACTCGGCACAGGCTGTAAGGGTTGCTGCATGGAAACTCAGCTATTAAGGCTTAATTGTGATTCTCCTTAGGATCAAGGCCCATTTGGAGACATTTTCTGGGGAAATCTTTGGATCCTTCCAGTTCCTTGGCATCCCTCCTGCAGCAGTGCCTGCTCTCAGTGTTAAAGAGAAGGCAAATTTAACACATGCAGCTGGTACAAAAGAGAGTCTGCCAGATCCATTTTTTCTTAACAATAGGTAGATTTCAGGGAATTTTTTTTTGTCCTCTAGTACTCTCTAGAGATACTTTTGTTACTATTTTAGCTCATCTTCACACACAGCTTGAAAGTCATGTTTCTTACTTCCTCTTGCGAAATCGTATTTTAATAGAGTCACCGATGTCGGTTTACATTCAGCTCAGGAGGCAGCAGAGACTGAAATAGCTGTACTGACGCACACCAAGCGTTCTCATATGAGCGGGGTCTTTTTTTATTAGTGCATAATGCCAAAACTCAACAGTGGCCATGTGTTGTCTGCATGCAAGTGTGCCAGAAAGGTGGCTCTTCCGTACCACCCACTTGGGGAGCTAACGGGAACCGCTGGAAACAGGCACAGCTGAAAAAGTCTGTTTGTGCTTACTGAAAACACGCTTACTCTGGCAGCAAAACCCAACAGATGAAAACTGTCATTTGCAATAAAAATACTGTGCTGGGATTTCAAGTTCTTTTTTCAATGTCACAATGATGACATTTTATGTTTATGAGACATCTTAAGCTTATGAGACAGCATTTTAGCAGATCTTAGCTTTTTGGCTAAACTGAGGTTCACATAGAGAAAAGATCTGCTGTAACATTTTCAGGCTCTTCACAAACAAAAATTTTCCAGGAAAAGCAAAATTCTACACAGCAACCTAAAGTAAACACTACATAAATAAGCAATACAATGGTTAAAAACATAGATCCTATTACCAAAAGTTCTTGAAAAACTGCTGCATCACTGAAATTGTTTCTTAATTCAGTGTTATGCATGCAAGTTTTATTGCTGGTTCCAATATTTAAGTAATTCTGCACTTCATTTTTTCAACTGGATCAGAAAGTCTCTACGACTGCTAGAGCCAAAGGTTAATGCTTGTTAAAATGTTTCACTTTTACATAATATTTTAAGCATGTTTTTCTAAGAAACTATGTTGAAAAATTCTTCCTTTATTCAAAACATACATTTTGTAGCTAGACTGCTCTATTTCCAGGAATTATATGGTTATATGTTCCAAGGATGATATTTTAGAGTCTGAAAAGCCAAATGTTCTATTAGCTCTTAACTCATACACTGAACTAAAACTGAGAAGTTATGTGAGGATATGATAAACACTAGTGAGGCACTAAGCTGCCTCAATGCTCCTGCCCCTTTCACATGATTACGTTTTATGGCCATAGCTTACGTTATCTTATACCTCACCTGGGTATCTATTGTTTATGTAGGTCTTGCACTACTTCTCATTTTTAAATTAAAATGGAATCTATACTGCAAATCTCCCTGACAGCCTAGATACAGATTACATAAACACAGAGAACATATATTCAAAGCTGTGGTAAATGAGTATTTTTTTAACTTGAAAGTTAAACATCCCAGAGTTAGGAAGAGTGAAAATGAGGCTACCTTTAACTTAGGGAAATGGTGGTGGTCTCTTTAACCACTGTGTATATTATTACTGTTCAACCATTAACTTCACAATAGTGTATTTTCTCCCAACACAGCACTATAGAATCACAGCATCACAGAAGGATTAAGGCTGCTCCAAGATCACTGAGTCCAACATTTGAGCAAACACCACTTTGTCAACTAAACCACAGCATTAAGTGCCATATCCAGTCACTTCTTGAACACTTCCAGGAATGGTGACTCCACCACCTCCCTGGGTAGCCCGTTCCAATGCCTGAGCACTCTTTCATTCAAAAAATTCTTCCTGATGTCCAACCTGAACCTCCCCTGCCATTTCCTCTTGTCCTGTCGCTGTTGCTTGGGAGAAGGGACCGACCTCATTCAGGTAGTTGTAGAGAGCAACACATACTGTATCTTACTTGCACACAGGAGGATCTCTCCTTCCAAAAACCCAAGAATGGGTGAAACGCAAGGAGCTCTCCACAGCATCCAAGAACCCTTAAATGGATTCACTTTTGCCATCAAGTTCTCAGTTCAAAAGAGAAAAGCAGGTGGTCTCTAAGGGATGATTTATCTCTTTTTAAAATGGCATGAATAACAATTTGCCTGACTTTATCCCACAAGCAGGAAACAAATGCACCAATTCCATGACAACAAAGGAGAAACAAAATAATCAACAGCTACTTGTTAAATATAAACAGACTATACAGTAAAGTCTGTAGCTTTATGTATCTCCACAAGAAAGCTAAGATAGCAAAAACCACTTTATATCTGTCATTTTCTACCTTTGGAGCACCTGACATTGTATACACAGTTTGTAGGTTTTTCTATTTAATTACGTGTGTATGTGCAATCTTCTATGTTCAACTAAAACAAGCAACAAAAGGATCACCCTGGCAATATCTTTCTAGTGTCACACTGACATTTTCAAACACCATCAGTATGAAAAAATCTTTACATCCATTGCCAAAAACTCCTTGAAACTTCCAGCACAGAATTAACAGACTGCAAATGGTTTAATATTCTGTAAGAGGCAGAGCACTAGGGCCAAGGCACATTTTGGCTCCACTGTTCAAATATTTGCTGAAAGCAGAACAACTGTGAGACATGGGAACTAGAGCTTTTTAAAGCAAAGCTAATGAGAAATGTAGTTTTATCTAAAATTTTTCATTTTATTTAAAAAAAGAACAAAGTTTACATGAAGCTGATACAAAACATATAAACTATCAGGACTAATATCATAATTTTGGCAGAATAACACACACAAATAGAATAAATTCTACATTAACAACTTCATCTCTATAATTCTCCTGTATCTTGTACCTCCTTTATGTTGTAATCCTCCTTTTGTGCTTTGGGCAAAAGAGCAATTCTTGACTCCTCAGCCTGGCCACCACTGTGCCTCTGCACATCTGGGAGACCAGTGAGCACAAACCCCTTCCCCTTCTCTTTGAAGGAAAGAGCTCCCAGGAGGTTTAGCACCAGCAGAGCTGCGGCTGCACTGCAGTTCTCCTGCCCCAGTACACGAGGAGTCATGGCCTTGCTCGTATCTTCTGGAGAAGCCTTTCTGCCAGAAAGAAATCCTCCAAAGATTTAGAATTAAGCTAGAGCAGTACTAGGGCTTCTCTGACATAAGCCAGGAACAAGGAAGAACCATGCAGGGGAGAAGCCAACAAAAGAACAGCTAAAAGCCAGGCTTTGGGCCATTCTGTGTCTGAGCTATGCCAAAAGCACTCCATCATCAGCACCTAAAGATTTGTGGGAGCTCTCATCTCATCCCTGTCCAAAAACAGTCTCTCACAGTAACAAGCTATAAATGTAATTATTTCTCCTTAATATTTCCTAATATTCTTATTTACTTTAATATTTCCTAATATTCTTATTTACTTTTCCCTCAGACATCTCATTTGTATTCCTTGCTCAGAGCACAAGATAAAACATGTTTCCTGGTGGGTGTATGAGATGCAAGAGTGAAGTGCTGTGATGATGATATCCTTACAGAATATATTATGCAGCTGGTGCACAGCTAGTCATCTAGCCAGCAGATGAAACATTCGCTGGCAATAAACCTTACTCCTATTATAGCCATCGAACTGCTAAGGTTTCATTCCAGGCTGGATGCAGCAAGAGTTATTATAAAAACATGAAATAAAATGACACAGAATTGTAACAATTTTTTCTTTGTAAGAAAAGAAATGGCATCAAAATGCAAAGTGGCAGTAAGAATTCTAATTTGGGTTTCTAGACTTTTTAAATTTACTGTACTTTCCTTGGCTGAGTGGACTGAATTTTCTGTGGGTATGCAAGGATGTAATTCCTCAGGCTGAACCAAAGCTAGTGGAGTGGCCCGTGCTCAGTCTGATCAGGGAATCAACCCTGTATGATACAGCTGCCTACATGCACACAGCTGTTTTCTCCACACACAACAGCTAGTGCACATATGAGTGTTTTATTCATAAGCAGCTGCCATTTACACACTCAACATCACAGAGGGTTTTACATGCCTACACCTGTTGCTGCAGCAGGTTCTCCGGGGAAGTGACGGCCACTGGCATGAGAATCAGCCCTTCCCCCCTCCAACCCCCAAACTGTCTTGCCTTTTATTTTATAAGGTCTAGTTTATATGAGAGAAATCCAAAATTTAGTTTCTTTCTCATCGCCACATACTGTAGAGGGGAGAGCACCCAGAGGAGGATGAGGACACTCAGCAGGGGATCTTACCACTTCTTTCTCCAGCTGGCCAATCAGAGCCTCCCCTTGCCTTTTTTCCTTCCTCCCGTTTTTTCTGATTTTTGCCCTGAGGTCCCTATCCCTATAAAGAGGTGATGCACATCATGACTCTGGATCTGATGAGGTAGTTGTGTGCACTTCAGTGAGCCTCAACACCCCCTGTGCACCAATGCCTTTTTACACGCAATACAAAACATTGCTGGACACCAAATACGGTTTCCTAATAAGCAACTAAAACTCTGCATGCTTCTAAAGCTTCTAAAAGAACAATTTAAACATTCTGTATCTTTCCTCTAGTATCAAAATGATATAAAATCCATGGTTATACTCCAAGGAGATCTGTAATCCTTTCTGAATTGCTGGTAGTCAACCAGAAGCTTTTAAATGGCTTTATGGCATAACCCATGTGCACAAAGTGACACCAGGGATACATGGATATGGGAAAACAGATGATGGTCTTCTGCTCTTTATTTTTTCCTAAATTTAAATTACTTTTATTAATAGCCAGTTTTTATTTCCATATTTACTTAAAGAAATTAAGAAACTGGAGTGAAGTTTAAGAGTAGAATATTGAGCTGCAAGGCTGTTAAACATTCTATTTTTTGTAAATAAAAACTTTTTGCAAGATGTGGAGAACGGAAAGACAAAATACAATAAAATCAGTAGGTTATTACTTAAATTATACATTTTAATCTTGTTTTACATTTGTATTTCATCCCAAGGAAATACTCTTTTTTGCTAGCATGGAGAACTTTTAAAATTGGTTGACTGGTATCAAAGTCAAAACTTCTAGTATGTGCTTTCATGGCTGTGTCACTTTTTGAGTCAGACACTGGAAGAAAAAGGCATGTTTTAATTGTTCTTATCTCAAATGAATCCTTTTCTGCAGAATGAGAATAAAAAATACTTAAAATGAATAAATATAAACACAATATTAACTTTATACAGTTTTGTAATTATTGTATTGATTTAATGCAACATTATCTTGAAATTTCAAATATTCACTGTAAAATAACTCTTATTTAATAGTGTTTGATATCATGATGGGTTTATAAAGACTGGTTTCACATGAAAAAAAATACAGATGGTGCACCTAATTAATTACCATCCAGTTAAAAACTGAAGACAATTATCTGTTTGGGTATCGCTAAACAATTTACACAAACATCTTTTTGTCACTTTGCATTCTCAACAATACAGTGACTAAATGAAGTGGAAGTCCCCTGCATAACAAAAATCCTGACTTAACAGAGTTGTGAGATAACTGCATAATCAGAATTTACATGAAGAAGATAGCAGTTCCTATCCAGAGATAGAAGAAAAAACATGTTGCCTAGTACAACAAATACACAGGCCTTCTCTGAAGTTCAGAATCAACTGTGAGCCAGATCTCTGAAACCCTCTGATTAAAGGATAACATTAGGGAAAAAAGCCAAAACAAACAAGCCAAGGAAGGGACACGAAAGAGACACATTATAAGCAATCAAGCCTGAAGAAGATGATAAGGATTTTATTTGAATAATTACCAATTACATAAAGAGAGTTCGTTGTCCTAATGGCATACTTAAACTATGTAGACATTTATGAAGAATGGAATCAAGCAGGGCAAGAGTAACATCTTTGAGTGTCCTGGAAACCACAAGCAGGGAAAACAAAATAAAAAAGGCTCCTCGAGGGTTGTTTCTAATCAACTGGTAGAAACTATTTAAATCATGAAAGTGGAAAGAAACAAGTGATCAGGATTTGGACAAAAGTCACCAACAACCAGGAAAGACTGATAACAGGGGAATGAAAACAATGGTCTTTGTGAAAGCAGATTTTAATATACTTGCAGTGCATTCTTAAGTATAAATGACTCAAGGAAAAAATAAGTTCAGGAAAATGACAGGTCCTCACTGAAATAATATTAAAGGCACCAGCACAAACTAACCTATATGAAGAAAGATGGATCGTTCATAACCTGAAACTCTGTCATATGAATACAACAGAGCAAACAAATAGGGGGAAAATCAGCATAAAATTATATATTTCTAAACTGGAAGAAGGAACTAAGTGAAAAAATAGAGCACAATTTATCAGGATAGCTGTAGATGGCCAGACACTCATCAGCTCTGTGTGAAAGAAGCACTTAACTGACTCAATGGTTGTCCTAATGACAGGATTTATGAACTGGATCTCAATTAGAAATGACTGTCAAACATATGAAAGTCAGTAGCCCATGGAAGATGACCAGGCAAGAATACAGCCCACATGGCCCAAAACAATCAATCTGAGAGGGTCTGGGGCCTCACGCAGCATGTGCTGCACTGTCTTGAGCACAGCACTTCAAGAAAAGATTTATTCTTCTTGGATCCTAAAAAGAGACAAGGTGGGGTTTACTTCAGCTGAACAAGTTACTAAGTTGTTGGGCAGGAAACAAGGCTTAAAGACTACTTAGACCAGAAGCCACCTGTAGTAGGTCAGATCAGGCAGCAACTTACTGAGACACAGAAAGTGCAGAAAAGTGGCCCATAAAGCCCTCCTAGATCCCTCACACGAAGGGAGCTGCATACATTTGTAGGGAAGAGAAACAAATCAAGCCAACATCAATGGTGGCAAGTGAGCAGAAAGACCACAAAAACCAGAAATAAAGTGGAAACTATGTCAGGAAATGGAAGCTCACAGGAGCTAGAAAAACAGTGAAACGTCCCGGATTGCTGAGCCCAAAGGACATTGTCAAGAAGTTAACATGGGTATTCAGACTTGCCCCCAGAGTCAACGCTCAAAACATAAAGGCACAGAAAGAAAAGCATCAGGTATGAGCTACTACTAGGCTGGTGCCAACCCTAAAGCCACCAGGCAGTGCAGTGGCTTCCACACCCACACTTCAAGAAATAGGCAGGGGAAAGGCCAAGAGAGGAGGAAAAGGTGGCACTCCAGAGGGCATTTTATTCAGGATTATCTGCTGCAGGGAAGCTACCACAGCGGGTCAGGTAATGATGACGTGGCCTCCATAGGCCAGACAGGGAAGTGCTAGAATTCACTCACACAAAGCTTTTTACACCTACCAGAAATGTGACATTTAAAACACCCTGAAGACTGAAAAAGTGAGGAAAAATAAATAAATAAAGAGGCAAAGAAGAGAGAAGGAGCAAGACAGCTGAAGCTGTGAAAGAGTGTGTTAGGAGAGAAATTGGTGGGATGCTGTCCTGTCACTTGTCTTTGAGCAGCAGATGACTGAGTTTGCTGGGCCACTGGCAGCAGCCCCAGCCCGTGAGCTGGTACTGCCCTGCATCTCACACTGCTCAGGGAGAAAATCAGTAGAAGGAGGTAGTGGTAGATCTGGCCTTTAGCTTTACATCTGACATGAGTACTACACAGCTCTCCCCAGCTGGCAAAAGTACAGCAGCAAGCAGAGCAAGGACAGAGTCTACTGCTCAAAGCAAGGACAGAGTCTAATGCTCAAAATATATTTTAAAATTCAATTCTCCACCTTCTTTTTCATCTATACTTCTCCCCATCACCTTCAACTGCTGTGCCAAGCAACAAAGGAAGGTCAAAAGCATATCCAAAAAGCAAAACTGTTCATACTCTATGTTACTTGGCAGACCTTTCTTGCTAAAATGTGTATGTGGTAAACCCAGGGGCCACAGAGAAGAAGGAAAATCTGGAAAGCAACCGGAATCTTAAAAAATTCAGTGTCACAATGAAATGCAGCTTCCAAAGTAGCTGAGGCATTTTGATGGAGAATCTCCTGGCCTCTGCTCGACATTTTTGTCATGCCTTCTTCCTCCCCGGGCCACAGCACTGCAGCCAGGTGGCACCAAAGAAAGGAACCCTGGTAAACAGCCCTGGATGGCAGGGCTGGCCCTGGCTACAACGCCAGGACAGAAGCAGCGACCTGCTGCTCAGGCAGCAAGTCTGTCACCCTGTATGTGGATTTGGGGGGTTTTGTGGCATAAAGCTAAAAAAAAAGAAACAGTTAAAAAAAAATCCAGTATAAATTCTATCTTTTCCAGCTGTTTGCACCTTTGTGATTGGAGGTACAAAACAAACACCAATGAACTTTTCTCAGCAGTTACAAATCTAAATTCATTCCTTTTATTTATCCTCATTTTATGCAACAAGTCAAAGGCAAACTCTGTTATAAACAGGGTTTAAGTTGGAAGTATTCCCCCTTTTTTACAGTCCAGCTCAGTATACTAGGTTCTGGCCATGTGACTCAATGTTCTCATAAATCCCCCAAAGCCCAAACACTTCTGATTTACCAGCACCAGTGTTATTTGCTAAAAGTTTTTCTTCCTTTTTTTTTCTTCTTTTCCTGCACAGGATCAAATCGGCCATTTCTGATTTCAGAAAGAATAAGGGGGTGTTTGGTCTACAACGGTCTTTGCAGTGAGACTGTACTTCTGTTTGCTCTGACCTTCGGAACCACTGGAACTATGGGGAAGCAGTAAAGCAAAGGGAAAGTGTGAGACTTTTACACTGGGTGCCCACGACTGTGCTCTGGTGCTCATCCAAGCAGCCTTCCCACACACCAAAACCGCTGCACCCAGGAAGTGTTCAGTCTTCTACACACATTTGATAGACGGAGTAGCAGTCTAATACATAGCAAGTACTTGTAAATTTTGTGATGATATAGGTGAGCAAGTAAAAGCAAAAACTGTGTAAACAATGCAATCAAAACACAAATGTCACTACACTTTGCAATCAACCAAAAGGCAAAGTCATACAAAACCAGCATTTAATAGCACTGGAGAACTATGTAGTAGTCCAGTAACATAACAGCTTCAACAAGTTCAATGTGAAAAAAGATCCAGGGCCTACAAACTACATTTATTATCCTAAATATCAAATTCAGCTAAACATTAAACTCTACAATATAAAGGTAACATGAAGGCATTCTCTGAAAAAGCTGTGTTCTTTCAAGCTGCCTATGAGAGTGTTTTTCTGCCTGTTTGAAGCGGTGAAGAGCACACTGCCTTTCACTGGCTGAGTACATTACACCAGACTGGAACCATTAACATCAACACCAACCAGTGAATTCCCCGGGAAGCAGAAGCCATGGCTGACCCAGTAACCCTTGAGAGGCTTAGGAAAAGCTTAAAGTTTTTAAAAGCATAGCACAGACAAGCGACTGGAAGATCCTTTATCATAAATACTGTGTCTTCTCTGGAAAGAGAAAATCTACCACCCCAGTGAAAAGACCTTAGAAGACATACCCTTCTACTCTGAGGGGGATATTTAGTCAGACTGCTGAGAGAAGCACCATCCCATGGGATGCAGGAGGGCAGGGAACAGAGGGAGGGGACTTCCATTCCTGGGAAAATGCCTCATGAGGTCAGGACCTTACTGCTGGTCCAGCCAAGAAAAGGGATGCAACTGTTCCCAGAAGGAAAAGGGAAGAAGCAAACAACACAAAACCTTTGACCTTTTTGTTCACCATATCAAAGTGGTAAACCAAAGGGTAATGGTAGCTGACTAGCTTTCACTTCCCATAATCTCACAAACCATTACATTCCTTGGCCTTGTCATTTCTCTCCCATCAGCATTTCATGAACTGTTTCAAGTAATGTGAAGATTTTACCTTTCCTTCTTTGAATTCTTTTTTCAAATTATAAAAGCACTTGTTTATTAGATCACAGTGGCAAAGATCTGTTGCCTTTTTTTTCCTTCTTCACCTTACACATAAATAACTGGTTAAATGAAATCCAAGATATCAATGTCTGACTTCATAGAAAAAAAAATCAGCTCATTATTAAAAAAAAAACTTGTATCCAGTGCCAAGAACAGAAAAAGGCCAAAAGGCCAGGAAAGTAAACTCCCATGTTAAGCCAGACCTATCATTCCTGTAATGGGCAATGCATATGAAGAAAAGGACTAAAATCTTCTAAGGCTTAGAAATTGTTACCATTTTGTTTACATACAGAGGAAAATGAGAACATTCACAAGTAACTCAAGTATTTGAGGTACAGGATAAAGGGTATACTTAGATCACACAACATTACAATATCCTAACATTATAGCATTAAGTTTTTTTTTCAACATGTGCTACAAAAGATGTGCGATTTTTCTGTCACCTTTACAGGCAGCTTACACACAGGGTAAGTGTGCTCCCAGCCAGAAGACAGAAACAAAGATGGCAATGAAAATATGCCAGTTCAGATCTGCCACTCCTATAAACTTCACTAGTTCTTGTGCTTGAAAAGAATACTGTAGCCCTTCACCCAGAATACCTTCCCTCTTCCCACCAGGACATCCAGGATCTCTCCAGCTTTAACTACAGGCATTCTCTTGGCCCTCATAGACCTTTTCACAGCTTAGAGAAGTTCCAAACAGGCTCCTGGATTTCACCGTTCTGACCCCAGTCCCCCAGCCTAGGGCAAAGCTGCAGCAACCTGTGCTGCTCCCCTTGCTAACAGGCTGTACAGGGAAAGGACACGATCCCTCCCCACTGTCCAGTCCAGCTTCAGCCTTTCCAACCTGGCTGCTCTCTCTGGCAGTCCTGTTCCTCAGAAATCTCACTGACCACTGCAGTGCTCTCACTGATTGGTGCTCTCCATTCAGTATCATATCCCTGCTCCCTCCCGGCTCTCTGGTTTCCTAGAGGATGGAAATTAATAGTGTTTTTTGAGCTAATATTTTGTGGTTGCAGTGTTGGGACAGTCTGCCAACATTACACAACCTTAGGGAACTCAGTTTGCTCAGTTAACTTGGAAGTTAATGTGATTCCCTGGTAAGATAAAATAAGCAGGATCAGTCTTGGTTTTACACCACCCTTTCAGCAAGATAATATCTGACAAAACCTTCCTCTTAAAGTATATTGAAGCATGGCCTTTTCCACACTCATGTCCAAGGAAGAAAGAACAGCACAGCACACCACGACAACAAATTACTTAAGTGAAAAATGCAAATAAGAACTGCAAAAAAACCTGAGGAATTTCTGTATTTGTATTTGTGTTGACAAAAACTCAGGATATTGAATCCTCATTGAACTTAATGCTGTTCATTAATAGTAAAATGGCAAGGTGGGGAGGGAGGAAGCCCAGCTCCCTAGGGCACAAGCACCTGCTGCCCCAAGGGACCAGGTGGGTGTTGACTGCTGCTTCTCTGCCACTGTGTCCCCACGGCAGCGGCTCCTGGAGGCTGCGCCTGCTCAACCTTTTGGGAGCCTCCTGCCTCTGCTCAGGCACAAAACTCCTCACTCTCCTGTATAATTTAGCTAAAATACAAAATTGAACACGTACTATGAGCATTATTGAATTATTTAAGAAAATACTACGCAGGATCTTAATCAACAAGACAGTTTAGGGTTAAGACTAAGCAGATATTCCCATCAAACCTGTTAAGAGAAATGCTGCTTCCCAGCCTTGGTTATGGAATGGAAAAGGCTGCTGATGAAAGCAAGCTAAGGGAAAGCAATTCACTAACGAAAGCAAGCTAAGGGAAAGCAATTCACTGTCTACTGATTGCGTAAGCAGTCCACAAATGACAGATCTCCAGCCTTTCTGCCCTGCCTTTTGACCAGTTTTCTATTAAAAATATTCTTTTTCTAATATTGATGCCTTAGGTTTTAACTTTTATATTCTTCAAATTCTGTACTGCTTAGATTGTAACTCTGAAGCTCCTTGTAGCCTGTAATTTCTGCTCTTTCGTGCAAGATAGACATAACAAAGCCTCTCCAGGCTTTGCCTTCAAGGACAGCCAGGCTCTTCTAGGCCCAAAATGTGTAAACCAAAGCCTCTAAGGGGGGAGCAAGCTGAGGGGAATTACATCATTGGACTGGGGCTTTAATTGGAGAATTAACCGTGGTATGAACCAAATGAACCAAACCTATAAAGGTGTGAAGAACTCGTGACCTGTCGTCCATCTTGGGGTCCATTTTTGGAAGCAGCCTCTGGCTCCCCAGAGTGTATCTTGAAGGCCCTTCAAATAAACACCTATCTTTGTTCCCTTACTCTTGTCTAGTCTCTGTTTCTAGGTGGCTGGAGAAGGCATCAATATAAAAAGGGAAATTGTGCTACAGGCTCTAAATTTTTATTTCATTTTCTTGTTCCAAATTGTAACTAAGCTGTACTGATCAAAAGTTTCAGACGTCTTGCCCCCAGTGATGCTAAAAAATTGATTTGGATTAGAAAGTCATAGGTTTGAATAAAATTATTAACAAATTACTTTTAGAAAAGTGTAAGAATCATTTTATTCAAGTTACGAAAGAAGAAATAATAACAATTTCTTTCCAGAAATTATTCTATTTCAGAGAAAGTTAATCTTCTCAGTCTTTTGTAGTAGTTTTATCTAAACCTGTAAGGAGTCAGATGCTCAATTTTGCCTGTGAGATATCCTGGCAGACAACTTCCATATCCATCAGAAAGTTCCAGGAAAACTGGAAGCACAACTCATTAATGTACAATAATCTATAGGGTAAAAACCAATAGAGAAGTATTCTCTACGGTACTCTCATGACAGGAGAACATAAATAACTAATTGACTGTTTTCAAAGTGTGATAAACCAGCTGCTTTGAAATATTATTTACTACTAATTTAAAATAAAAACATGCTTTATAAAGATGTGATAATCAAACGAGAGTGCTCAAAACAGAAAAAGCCTCTTTTTTTCATTGCATTAATTGTCAATAACAATTTTGCATTTAATAAAAGATTTTTGAATTTCAATTAGCTATCCAAGTATATGACTATATGACCAATTCCCATTTAGCACGGTTACTGTCCTCCATTCAATGCTGTATTTCCATTAGTAACCTTTGCAAATAATGTGATAAACCTATCAAATGTGAAGGCCATTACTTTAATGCAATAATTATAAACTGCCTTTCATTTGACATTAGTCCTGGACAAAAAAATGACCAAGCATCACAAAGGGTAATTAAGAAATCACATATATAACTTCCAAGTGCAAAAAATATCACATTGAAGAACCAGTATGGAGCTGCAAGACAGAAATCCCAAGTAACACATCTTTCAAGGAGGAAATGGTAAGGCTCTTCCTTAAAAATACAAAATTACTAGCACAGTAAATTCTTACAAGAATAGTACTAGTGAGCATGCATAGACTAAGACCATGACAAACAGTTTTTTCTTTGTTCTTACTCTGATATGTAACCAGCTTAAAAAATGGGAGCATTTTACCATGGAAAATGTTGCACAGATCTAAAAGGCCACAATAAAGAATCTTATATTGCTACCTGCACGCATTCATGATTGACTAAGCCTTGAAGTTCACAGTACAGACTGTGAAGTCACAGGTATTCAGATCTGTGATGTGCTCTAAATATAGATAATTTAGGTCATAACCATAAGAGATACAAACAGTCCTCTGAGATAATCCTCATGTGACACTGTTATTACTTTAAAGGGAGTATTTCTATAATAACTCTTGATTAAATATAGAAATTTGACAGCAGTGACTAAATCTATATGCTATATGGCTTTTCTGTAAGGCTTTTCACACAAATTCTGCTGTGCAGTCATTGGACAGACAGTGCTAAAGTTGCTCCCAACTGGAAAGCAAACTCCCAACTGGGAAACAAAACTGGTTTTCTTCTTGATAAATGGAAGTCTCCTTTTCAGGCATTTTGCCTCTTTTAAAGATGTATTCTAGAATGTTTTCAGAGATACAAATTCATTTCAGAAAGAAAAAAAAATAAATAAAAATGAGGCTATGTATAGCCTTTGCCACAAAAAAATTTGAAATAGATACCATCAACTTTCTAAATGTCATTAATCACTTAATATTTCACCTGTTGTCACCATTTCCATTACTTCCCAGAAACCTTGAAATCGCAAAGGCAGTAATGTGCTGGAGTATCTAAGTTACTTGCTGAAGTTATTCAGAAAAGAAGATTTGAAATGTAGAAGCAGAGGTGCACAGATGGCCACATGCACCAAGAGACAGTTTTCAAAGGTGAAACAAGGCACATTCACTTTTCTCCCCTCCCCATCACTTAAAGACTTCATGAAAGCAAGCAAGTAGTGTAGACAATACACATAATTTTTAAATCTTGGATTATCTGGTTCTTACTCTTAAAGTCCATCGTCTGAAAAAAAAGGCTTATATTCTAGTCCTTACAAATGTGAAAGAAGTCTTGAAAATATTTCCCAAGCCTTGCCTAAAGGCTCAGAAACTTGGGAGCACACTTAAAACATGATATTATTTTTGGTGTAATCTTGCAACTTCTTGAGGTCTGCAACGGGGTAAATTGCATTTACTTCTCTGATCCTTTCCCCCCCCCTTATTTCCATGCCTTCATTGTCCCTTCATCGCAAGCGGTGCTTCTCAGATCTCCTGAATTTTGGTTTTTTAAATTTCTTTGGAGTTTTCTCCCTCCTCTCTCTCAAAGGACTCTCACCACACCCTCTCTCCCTCCTCCTGCTAACTGTGTCAGGATTAACTGAGTAAAACCCTGCCCAGCCCCTCAGCCCTCGGTGCTGTCATGATGCCTCTCTGGTATCTCTGCAAATCTTCTTCTTTCAAAGGCTCACTGGAAAAGATGCAAGAAGTGCCAACTGCAAACAAAGGAGCATATAAACATCAACATTCTGCAGGCCTTGGAGACAAAGAAATAAAGCTCTGCTGTCTCTTGTGACAGGCCACAAGCCTATTGTTAAATTAATACCACAGATCCAAGGGTCTTGTGCTTCCTTGCCAGGAGACTTGCTCTTATCAGAAATTATCTAAGTCCCAGTAACTGGCATGCACTTTTCTTTACCTTCTGCCTGGCTCTGTACAACTGTGTTGTGTAACACCTATTGGATATATTTCTGCAACTAATGAGTAGTAACAAACAATGACCCTGTGTGGAGTGGACTCTCTGTGTCCCTACAATAAAGGGCTCAAGGGCTAGAAGCAACTTGCAGTGTTCTAAGACTGGCCATTAAACAACACAATTCGGGCACTACATAAAAACAGTGTTAGGGGGTAAAAATAGAACAAAGAACCCTTATCAGCACACGTAAAGCACACCACACTCAGCAGCAGTAGTTGTAATGGAAAATTAAAAGCCCAGTGCAAGCCCCAAAGCATGCTGACAAACAGGTAAGAACAATTCAAGATGGATCTTATATGGAAGAGGAAGAAACCACCAGTAAGGATGCTGTGATGACTCCCTGCCCCCCCAGCCTAACAACAGCTGCCACTGACCTTAGGACCCAGTGGTGCAGAGGTAAAAAAACGGAAAATATCAGAGTTTGTGTGTATATCCTTTTACCCCATAAAATTCTAAGCTATTGAAATTGGAATGACAGTAGTTCTTTGATTAAACTGACAATAAATTCCCAGCTTTCCACATAAAGTGCTTGCTTTTGTCCATTGCTGTTATGACTCAAAACCTGGTAATGACTCAACCAAACTTCTCCCAAGACTTCAATCTCCCCAAATCAAACACATTGATGTTTGTAAGCCAACTGTAGAATTCGGCTCTTTTTCCCTAAAGATTACAACAGAAAAAGCTCAAAGGTTTTTGCCTCCTCAAAAATATGGCCGTTGTTAGCTAAACTTAGCTGGATGAATGGACAGCATTTAATCATCGTTCTTTTCCACATCACTCAAATTTTTTCTTCAAAATTGCTGAAGGAGCATCCAGCCAAATATTTTCAGTATCATATTTCTCCTATCTTCATTCTACTCTTTTCAAAAATCACAAATACATTAACTTTTTTTTTATTATTACAATTAATAAATAAACCAAAAGGAAAGTTTGCTGGGGTTATACTTATGTTTATTCTGTTGTATAGAGAAAACTTTTTGTTTGTAGAAATGTGGGCTAATTATTAAAATTCTACTTATTAATTTTTTAAAACATACTATAAATGCAATAATAAACCTAATGCACCAGGAATGGACACAACCATTCCCACGTCACTTAAGCTGTATCTTTACTCTGTTTTCTTTTATAAAATTTAAGTTTGAAATGCTGATTTTTTTCCAAGCTGACTTTGCAGGTAACCTTCTCCTTTATCTCCCTAATTTTCAAACTAAGCAACACCGTAAGGTAAAACTTGTAAAAAATTCTGCTTATTCAGGAATATAAATCTTACAAATCAGATTTAGACATTGATTTTTTCTCTCATTTGCATGCTCATACATCTGTGAAGGAAAAGGATAAGAGGAATCTTTGGGTTAAATATTGCTCAGTTTTAAGCTGCCAGAGCTGGTAAAAAACTAAGAGCTGGTTTTAGGCTTTGAAAGTACCAAATGTTCCTAAACAGAAGAATAAAGTTAGAGCCACATCCAGAATTCAAGAGGCAAATATCATCTCTGTCGTTATCCTTTGCATGTATAATGCTGAGGGCTATACAATGAGAGCCCCTCGCTAATTAATGTTTGCAAACTGTCTGCCTCAGCACAGTGAACAGTCCTGTCAGGGCTCCTGATCTGCAACCTGGTGCCAGCTACTAGGAGAGCTTGCAGAACGTACTTGGTGGTTAGAGTGAAGGAAAGCAGTACCTTTGGAAACTCAGAGATCCAACCAATAAATAAGGCATGAAAACATGAAATGTTTCTCACTGTTACTCAGTAATCTTGAAAGGATATCTATACAAGTATGCTCAATGCATGAACAGTTTGATACCTCACATTCCATTAGATTTGCAACCATTGCACCTTCTTTACTATGGGAAGACAGTGTTCCTCTCTCATAAAAAACATAAGCAAAGGAAGCTCAGCAAGGGAAACTGAGAGGAAAGCAACTGCAACAGAGATGAATGCAATGGCATTGTTTGCAACAATAAACCACATTTTTAATATCAGAAATGTCAACTTGCCTGTGTTTTTCCATCAGACAAATAGAACATAGTAATTAAAAATATATCAACTATAGAGATGTCCTATTCTATTTAAGAGACATTTAATAGACTGGACTACTGCATTTACCAATATTGCACATACCTCACAGTCTCTGTTATCACAATGCACAAACTGGACAGGAAGAAAAGTTTCAACATTAAGGAAGCAAACAAACAAAGAAACACAGAACCAGGCAGCAATTGCAATACTACTTTCATTCTGTGGACTAGTGATCATTTTCAAGGGGAGGAAGAATGTCTGACACATTATTTAAAAAGCCAAGTAACTGCCAAAAAAAAAAGGAAATAATACCAATATACTAGAGAGGAAAAAGGGATTAAATGCTCTATTCCTGATGAGAATACAAAAAACCAAACCACCAAAGAACTGTAAGGAAATCATACAAGTGTGCATTTGGAAAGAATTCACACATTCAATGATCCTTTTTCCCACTGATGGTGAAAAGAAGAAAGTTCCTGCTCTCTCTCAAGGCAGTTTAATTCTGGCAATGAGAATTTTACCCAACTTGCTAATTGCTTGGCAAAGATGTGAACGAAGACAGCTGAAAAAGACATCTAGATCAGACTAGACAACTAGATTAGACAATGAAGGATCGATGGCGTGTGCCGTCTACACAGTTGGTTTTATTTCCACAGCTGAGGAGCCAGCGACTGGTGATGAAGGAATTTCTGCAAAACAGGTCTTAGCCTTCCTCTCATAATTTCCTCTTTCCTCTTTAAGTAAGAGAGACCTTTCAAGATTTCCAAAAATGACACTTTCTTACTGTGATGGCTGGTGCCTCATCGTCCCACATGACAGGCAGCAGCTCCCAGCCCCTCCTCATACCCTGCACCACTATCTGCCTGCAGAGATGCTCCAGCCAAGCAGGAAGGAAAGGAGCAGGCTGCCCAGGGACTGGACACCTCATCATCATGAATAACAAGGAGAAACTGAGGAAAAGGGGAAAGAAAAGAACTAGAAATCTTAAGAGAGTAAGATGCCAGGTAAAATATATAGAGAGATTGAGAAAATGGGGGTAAAACCACCACCAAACAGAGCTGTTGCAGTTGTCTGACAAGATGTTGATTTGGATGCAATCCTCTGTTCTAATGAAATCTAGACAAACCTTGCATTTCAGGAAATTAAGACTATTCAATTTATATCTAAATATAAAGTAGACATCCACCCTATAAAGTACATTTTTGAGAAATACAGAGGTGAGATGAATGGCCCTGGATCAGATGTCAGGTACTCATTATTTATGAAGTGAAGCAGAAGTCTTTTACAATGTACTCTTAAGGGTATTATAATAATGAAATTGAGCCCTACTTCAGAATGACCTTCAGACATGGCTTTATGCATATTTTCTACTCCTTTCAGCCAACATTCTCACCATGCAGTCACGTAATAACTATTCCAGCAAGGGAGCTGGATCACAGCATTCATCTATAGTAAACTGTTAATTTTTACATCATGAACCGATTAGTGTGGTCCAACAGAAAACAAAAATAACTGTAAATGAATTCTGCTTAGGCACACGTTTAAATACAGTATATGTGGAATACTGGAATACGTTCCTTTTTAAAATGTAAACTTTATGTAGTTGATGACTCACGTCTTTCTTCAAGTAACTGTGGGATAAAAGCACTTAGCTTCATGGACTACTTCATTTTGACTTAAAGTTGAAAGAATTTCTTTCACTATTTAACATGCAGAAATTCACAGCCTACCTACAAACAAACAGACTTCTTTCACAGTCAGTGCAGGCTCATTTCTTTACCTGTACCTCCTATTTGCATACATACATTATACATGTAGCAAGTTCCTGCCTTGATAGACATTCTAAACTGATCAGAGTAATTTAAAAAAATTTTAAAAGCCTTTCTGCTAACTTCTACTTTAACTAGGCTAAATATAATGACTAAAGCAAGACTTGAATACAGAATTCATATTTCAATTTAAAGATTCAACAGTAAACAAAATGTTACTCAAAACTGGATTTCTACATATGCAGCCTAGCAGAGATTTAGGGTCCATTTAATATATAACACTTTTTTTTTTTTTTAAGTTCTAGAATGACATTAAAATATACTTATCAAATTTGACCCTGAGAGGAATCAATAATTTAAATGTGGTGTATGTGTTACTAAATAGATTTATTTTATTTTTTTTGTAATGAAGCTGGTCACAGAAGTTCACCCTTTAATGGGGCTGAAACCAGGTCTCAAAGCAGACACTGGGGACAAGAAAATGTCATTATGGGTCTCAACACCATTCACTTGCCATGCCAGCCTGAGTTGGCTTTTAGCAAGGATGTGAAATGTTTGAGCTACTGGTCAGGGAGTGCAAGCAATTTAAATGTTTTCTACCTCTAAAAGCAGACTGGAGGAGAATCTGGTGTTAAAACCTCTCTTGGCCATTCCGGAGGGGACACACTGAGGAAGCGTGTGTTGGGATTCAGCAGCGAACAAATGGATCAGAAGCGTCTGCTGAATGTTTAAAGATTTGAGAGATTTTATCCTCTCTTCCCCCTTCCAAAATGAAACCACTTTCTGCAAATACAGAGTGCCTCAGACAATGTGCAGTGAAGCACAAGCAGTGGCTTACTATGACATTTTTAACTATGTTTTCTGAAACACCGCTGACCACCACACCCAGCAGTCTCTTCAATATGATAGTGATGGAGGCATTACAGCAGAGGTTTTTACTGCTGTAACACAGTGTTTAATACCAATCATTTGGCCTTTTACAGCTAATTAGAGAAGCCTTACTCTCCACGCATGAAATTCTTCGGGTGTTATTCAACTCACTGCTAAATTTGACAGTGTTATGCAAGAACATGTGCGTCCCCCACCTCTGCAAAAGGTTTCTCTCACATGCATACTAGATACTGATTTCACATAGGGCCCAGCATTCGCTAAAGCTGTTTCTGTCCTCAGAGTAGCTAAAGCAACACACAGCAGCTACTCAATGTTTGCTAAAAGAAATAATCCACCTAATTTGCTGAGTCTTCAACAAATTATCTTCCTTTTACTGTATCAAAGACCTCATACTTTACTAAAAATCTCAAACTTTATAGATAAAATGTGAAAAATCAAAGTCACAAAAATATTGAATGTACTGAAAAAGCTATGAGAAAGTAACTTAAGGACTTTTTATTTAAGCAAAAATCTAAAATAGTGAGATGTAAAAATACTTTAACATATAGAATTCTGCAAAAATTTGAAAAAAACTCTGCAAAAAACATATTTTGACTCTCTGAAAATCAATACCAGATTGATCAATTAAATTTATATTCCTTGAACAATAACAAGTGTGTTCTTAGACCTTGATTAGCTGCTTAATTTAAAACCTAAATTCAAACATTATGTTCTGAACTGTCCCAAAATATGCTAAGATATTATCTTCTATTTCCATTCAGAGTCCTTCCACTGAAAAAGGAGTATAAAAGATTTAACTGATTTTATAAGACCTTCTTCCACTTTTATCTCCTTCTAAACTTTCAGGCTGGCTCGGTAAGTCTGAAAAAAAAACCTGGGGCAAAAGAAACTAACTTAATTCCCTGATACAAATCAAGAAGAATGGTATCCAAGTGGGGTCTCCCATATATCTCTTAAATGCTTAAATATTTCTTAGCCCTGAATTGGAAGAGGGATCAGTACATGAATTTTTTTCCAGCTGTATTAATACCACATAGATTCTTACGTGTACTTTGTCATTTGGTATCTTTTACTTCTACTTAAAATATTCGCTGGAAAACAAATAGCTTCAATAGGGAAGAAAGTTGTTTGTGGGTTTTGACATGGAGGTTCCTGTGTTAGCTGTGGTTTACAGAAATTCCTGAAAAGAAATTACTTTATTGATGAAAATCACCACTTCTTTTTCAGATCTTTTTAAAAGAACTAATGTAGTTTTCTTTTATTATGTCTACAGCTTGATGCTATATGGATAAACAGAATCTGAACAGACATCATAGAAGTATTGATACTGAATACTCTATATGAGCACCTAAATGAACTATCTCACAAAACAAATACATGCTTTATCACTTCAAATAAATGAATTCAGGACTTGAAGTTATTTTGGTTTGTATAGATACATAAGAAACTTGACAGTACCAGTTATGCATCATTTTTTTTTTATAGTCTTTCAAAAGAAGAGTGTTTCTGAGTTGAAAATTAATAAAATTTATACTACTGATACACATATGATGAATTTTAGTTTCATATAAACATCTGAGAACAAGATACAGTTATAGTGTATTTAGTGGCCTTTCATCTCTGCAATTCCAGGCTCTCATAAAGGAGTGGGTATGGTTTATTACAAGTAGTGTGGGGTGTCTTTCATGCCAACAGATCACCGTGGTGAGAACTTCAAGTCAGCATTAAAACACACAGGGAGACTCTGTAGGAAGTCATGTACAAGAGCAGACACTCATGGTGTCTAGAATTAATGAACATAGCTTCAAGAACCCAGTGTGAACAAAACTCAGAAAAAGCTATCAAAAACTGTCTTTGTGATGACATGGAAGATGCATACAGGATGGTATCTGTATTATATGTTCTAGCTGTTGAATTATGGTTGTCTTCATTCCCATTCTAGTGTGCAACAGTCCTGCAGTCACAGCAGAGAGCCTATAGCTCACGAATACAGTAAAATTGCTGCAACATATACTGAAGTTTAAGGAGGAAACGTAGTTTTACTTCTGACTGTCTGAACACAACTATCCACCAGACTGCATTAGACAAAACTTCTACTGGATTTGCAGGGGCATTCAGGAAGAAAGACTGAAACGTAATTTTTGAGACCAAAATAAGACCTTCTCCATTCACGACAGAATGAAGCAGGTAAAGCAGATACATTGCTTTATGACCTTTCATGTCTTGCTCATTTTCCTAGAATTAAGTAGCAAGTGTGTATCCACATCCCTGTTCACATCAGACAGCTTCTGAAGGTAAGTCCTTAAGAGTAATCAGTTCACTGGCAACTGGCATTCAAACACCCGATGGCATGTGCTGCTGTGTCAGAAAATGGGATCAGCAGGAAGTCTGAGCAAGATCCCAACTCACACAGGAGAAGCTGGATTTCTCAGCTGAAAAGGGCAGACCCACTTTCCCAGCCTTGTGGTTTGGAGCCCTTCACATACCACAGCACACTGCTGCCCATGAGGCTGCACCATGCACACTGGGCCTAAGCTGGCTTCCGAACAACCCTCCTGAAACAAATGAACTGAGCAGCTGCAGATGGAAACTTCTCAAAACAAAGCTTTGAGCCAAAGTCACTGCCATGAAACTGCGCTGCCAGAGAGACACAGCACAGTCAAAGGGTGTGAGAGAAACACTGTCAAGTGTGAGAAATACAAGGTAGAAGTTGAATCTTTCAAACCTGCTCAAGAATGCCAATTCAAGAACAGCTCCCTGTTTTTTCTTCCCACTGGATTTTCTTCAAGCTGAATCCCAGAACAAGGCTGTATGAGTCAATCCAAACAGTGTCTATTCCTTTCCAAAACACTTTTTCCCCCTCTACCCTTCCCTAACCTCCCCTTGTCCTCAGGCCTCTACCATAATCATGGGCTTCCAAGAAAAGCTCCTGGATTGAGAGCTTCCCTTGGAGATTTTACCCAGCACTGAGCCAAGACAAGCTCTTGCTCTGGAAGGCGAACAGCATGGATATGGATTACACTGGGCGATTTACCCTGGTGATATTATGCTGAGTTTAAATATAGGAGTAAGGAATCTCTCCCTTACTGAGGAACAAGGGTTTCATCAGAGTTCACATGTATACAGCCGTGTACACCAGCACAGCTGTGTCTTCCTTCGCCTCACAAGAGGAAAGCACCCACCTCCTCTGGCACGGGCTGCCGGAGTTATCGGGGTCCTTAAGGTCACTGCCAGCTGAGTGGGGACAAGCACTGAGAACATTCCTCTTCCTCATGTTCCTGTCAGGAAATGTCACATCCCTGTGCCTGCAGAAGGCAGCTCAAGCACTTGGAAGGCAGCTGGATGAGGCAGGCCCTCGCCCAACCCCAGCAGACCGGGTCCACTGAACATGCCAGGGCTACTACAAAGGCAGCACAGTTGAGCACTGCTGTGGTGGGTGTGTTGAATCTCAATTGGATTAAACCACCAGGAAACACCAGGGCAGAAGGCAAGGAAATGTGTGTTCTGTGAGTGAATCACGTGCCTCATTGCAAAAAGGGAATAAAGGGTCAAAGTAATGAGAGAGCTGGGATAAAAGTAGTACGCTCCCTTATAGCTCCTCTGGGAAGGATATGTTCATCTGTAATCTGACTGCTTCTGAAAGCCAGAAATAAATTTTCCCTTCCAAATCCTGCCATTTATTACTGCTAATTATTAAAAGCCATGTGCACAGCTGATTTACAGGATGGCAGGTTCCCAGCACCTCTTCTCATTTTCACTTCAGTGAGGAAGTGTTTCTCTTACAACAGACAGAGGTGATACAGAGCAACTCCAGGTGCTTTTTGCTCACGTTTTACCCCAACTGAAACACTAGAATCCAAAAACTTTTTAAAATTCATTTTCAAGTAATTGGCCGAATGGATGGAGCCAGAAGGCAGCAGGCACATCTCTTCTCTCACTTCAACAATCTGACATCTCCAGTCAAAATAATCAAAACAGCTGCAGTTTGATCTTTCATCTTCCCTTTCAAGTTGTTTTTTCCCTTGGCTTTTCCTTCAGTCACTGAAAAAGGATGACTTGCAGTTCAATAATACAAGTATATTTGCACAACAAAACTCAAACCATAGGGTGCATCCCTGCTTTCCATACCTGTCAAATGCAGATTTGTTCAAAACACTGGAAATAAATCATCAGTGTTCAAGCTGGATTCTGTATTCTAGATGTAAACAACAAATCATGTTGAAAATATGTATCTTACCTGGTAAGATTTCCAAAATGAGATTAAAGGGCAATCTTGCTGACATGTATTTAACTCACATATTTACACACCAACAAGCAAGTCTCACTTCTAAGAATAATTGAATAAGTTCTTATTTTAATATCAGTTTAGAGACACAACCAATTCAATAAACTAAAAAGTAATAACAATTACAGTATGTTAAAATGACCCAAATATGGCCAGGGAGAATACTAAGAAAAGTAAAGCTGGAGATAGTAAAGAAAAATAAAATGGGAGAAACCCTTGAATTCTCTGCAGCAATATTAATCTGAATTTTCTGTACCACTGTACTGCTTGACATTGAATCATTTTTTAAAACAGGTACTGTTTGCAGGTCTTTCTAACAAAAAAATTGGATTTAAATATCACCCTCTAGCTATTTAGCAAGGAGAAGAAAGCATTTAAAAAAAAATAACTCCAAGAAGTAATATTTCAGTGATTACTGTCTCATCTAAAGCTAGAGAATACCATTTGAAACTTATATGTGAAGATTTCCTATCAGATTCAATAAAAGTATTTGTTTGCTTGCTTACTTCTTATAGAGCTGAATTTGTCCAATCAAGTAAGTAAAAACAAAACAAGGTAGTTGTGAAAGTTATAGGACTAAAGCCCACTGGCGACATTTCCATCAGAAAAATAAAAGGAGAAGGGTAAATGGTTATCTATACTTTCACAAAGGATAAATGTCTGTTTAATCTTTGATGTTTTGTGGCAGCCTAAAATGCATCTCAGTATATACATTTTACATCAGGACTGATTATTTTTAAAGTATAAAATAGAGTGTTTATAGTATTTAATTTGGAAACACAACCCCAATGTGGTTATGAAATGCTGGAGGAAAATGTCAGAGTAGGATTGGAGGTTAATATACAGATGAAGTGTACAGAGCTTTCTGTAGGCTCCACAGATGAATGTTAGGGGAAGTTTTTTTGCTCTAGGATATGCACTGGCTTTCCACAGATTATAGAGAAAAAGATGGCAGGAACACATTCAGAAAATATCCAGAACGTATCCAGAACACAAGCAGAAAAGCACCAGTGGGACCTCTCTGAATCTTCATTTTTAATTAATTTCTCTAATACTCTGAATTATGCAGAATCTAGACACTCTTTATAGTTCAAGCAGAGTTTTGCACTTAAAATGTTCCTAACCTGGGAACACAGAGTATCCTTTTCCCAGGTATTACATGATTACTTTGAGTTCCTAGTTACTTTTTTTAAGTTTTATACAGCCAGCAACTAGTTTATGTAACTAATATTAAATTTTCCAAAGGAAGCACTTTAGAATTAGCATGTAATGTCAGTCTAATTTTGTATCAAAGCACTCTAATGCTACCTATAGTTAGAACTCCTTGGCATCTTGCATGTAATTTTGTAAAACAATTTGCAATTATGATGGAAAAAAGAGATTATTTCTGAAGCTTCCTTCCATTTTTCTCTGATTATATATAAAACCAAACCTATAGATACTTGTGGATTTTTTCTTCTTTCTTCCTATTTTTTGGGGGGCTGGGTTAATGAGAAAGAAAGGGATTCAGATCTTTGCCAAGGACTCAAGAACTGTGTCTGGAGGTTTGTTTTCACTGCAGATGACAGTTACTTCCCTGCATAATAATACACATCAGCCAGGTGTCTGCTCTAACAGAAATCAGGTTAGCTCCTGAACTTATTGGAAAACAGTCCCCTTAGCACAGGAAGAAAGAAAGCACAGGGTTTTGTTGTCCAAACAAGTTTTTGTCTCAAGGCACTGTGACACATCACGTGTGTCAGCGTGAGCTGGGGCACCTCTGCAAGGCGAGACACTTTTTGCCTGCACTGAAGTCCTTATTCCAACCCATACCTGCTTCCAAAAATCCCATGACAGTCCACTACCAGCTCCAATCACAGGATAACTTTGTTCTCTGACAAAACCTTTGATTTTTGAACAAGTTAATACTTTGGTACAACAGTTCTCCCCGCATACAAACCAACCATTTTACAACAGGAAGTTGTACAGCTGCAGAATATAAACGGCCAGTTCAAGTCACCAGTGATAGTCATCTAATACATGCAGCTATATAACCAAGGGTATATTCATATACACACAGGGGATGTGTATCTGGATATATATAATGTGTACATATACATGTAAAAGCCCACACAGATATAATTACATCTGCATGTCTTCCTTCAACAATTCCTTTCTGCTCCTGTTTACAGATTCACAGAATGTTTTAAGTTGGAAGGGACACAAAGGGACCCACAAGGATCTTAAGGAAATGGCCCATTATTGGCACCATGCTCTGACCAACTGAACTGATCTCAGGGTCAGAGGTCAAGAACCACAGACATTTATATTCAAAGATCACAAACATTGTAGCTACCTTTAACGATGGCTCATGCCCTGAAATTCTATCTTCCCCTCCACATTTGAACCTTTATTCCCTTTTAAGTAGAAAAATCATGTTAACCATTAAGAAACCCACAGTATATAATAGGTGGAGCAGCTGCTGATAAAAGTGAAGCTCTAGATTACAGTGTCTTGGATTACATTACTGCCTTGGATGTTAGAAAAAGTAAATCAGACCCTATAAACCTCAAGAAAGTTAACGAACCAGGTTGTATGTGTCTTAAGTGGAAATTATTTTGCTTAGAGCAACCAGCAGCATCTACCTCTATCTAACATTAGTGAAAGTGCTCACCATTGTACCAGCCTGAGCAGCCTGCAAAGACATACCTTAATTCCTCCTTCCCCATGCCACACTGACTCCCCACCAGCCACAGAGTACATCCCCAAGGCCACCTCTCATCCTCTCATATGATTCCCATGACACTCAGCAGCTTCTGCTGACCCCCACATGAGCATCTGGCTCAACACCCAGACCCACCAGTCACCACTCCCAAGGCACAGGCAGGGCTGGCCTGAGCACACCTTATCTGCAGCTTGGCTCAGCAGCCACAGGTAGGATGCAGGCACATGAGGGTTTAGGAATCTCTGCTGTGACCTGCAGCAGAGGCTGACAACTCACTGGCTGGTTGTGCCAGAGACCTGTGGGATGAGGAGGAGAAAAACACCCAGGAGAGGATGTTTGCACCCGGCTTACGATACCTACTTTAGTTAAAATACTTCTTTCACACTGCTTTTAACAAAAAGTTATTTAGTTTTACCCAAAGTACCACTGGTACTTCTGCGCTTTATATGGTAATTTAACCATACAGAACAAGTCAGGACAAAGACATCAAGGGAGCAGGCTCGTGTGAAAGCAGCAGGTGAAAGAGCAGGCAGAGTAACTGGGTTGTCCTCAGAACCTCAGTATTGCATCCATTGCTTGGAGCTAATTTATCTCTTTTCCTTATTATCTGAAGAACTCCAGGATACTAAAGTATCTATCTACAGTTAGGTATCTAAATATAGGCTGTGTTAATATCCCTGCACTCTTTTTTATCTACTCAAACCCAAGAAGCAGAAGAGGAACTGCTACTTAATAAACATATTTCATCACCCGAATCACAGTATGAATGGGAGATGACAGATGTCTTCTAATTAGAGATGGTACTGTCTCTGGGGCATGTGGTTCCAGCTTACATGAGACCCCACTGGAAGAAAGAATTCCAGCCCCCAAAGAATACAGCCCAACGGTAAGAAGGGATAAATTGTCCAGGGAAATTAATCAATATAATGGCATGCACTAGTGTAGAACAAGTATATACACTCAAATTGAAGACAAAATAGATCATGAATAAAGACAAGAAAAATCTATAGGTCACAGAGAGTATAACTGTGGTTCACATCCCAGTGTTACACACCTAAGAAAAAGCAGCAGCAATTAATGAAGAAAATGAAGAAAAAGAGTATCTGTAACCTGATTTGAGCAGATCCAGTAATGCAGAACACACCTGCAGCTAAGCAACAACCAGATTTGCAACTGTACTTTGGGATCAACAACCCATTCTTTTTCCAGCTAGACCACTGTGCCAGCTCTCATGTGATCCCAGCAACTATGACACACAACATTAGTGATCTAAATGATGCAATAAAAATATTCTAAAACAAAAGGGCAAATAAGAAGAAACCAATGAAAAAAAAATTACCAGACAGAATAGCTAACACAAAGTCCTATCCTGTGTTGCTATAGCTTTGTGAGCTGTTCAGCACCATGATATTCTCGTAATTGAGAGAAAATAGAAAGAATCTCCATGAGGGAACAAGCTGACATAATATAAGGATGCACATCAAGGAGATGGGCACTTCTGGTCTGTCAAAAATGCTACTGCAGCTTCAGTAGACATACCTCAACTAGCTTTGCAGCTGCCTGCTAGCAGCATGGGGTCATTCCGAGGCTGTGAAACCTGTCTGCAAATGAATAAATACTCAAATAACTAGTCTTGGCACACTGCACTGGATAATTACATCTGACAATCTTTTTCATGCCCTCAGCCTCACAGAGCTGTGTAGGCATTATCCCAGCCTGCTACACATTTCAAAGCTGTGGTCCCCAAAGCATGCATGGAGGCAATGCATTACACTTAAGACATTGCATTATTACTCACAGTCACAAGCCATCACCATTACTACAGCACATATCAAAAAAAGCAAAATGCGACAGCTTGTATCATTGCCTCAGACCCAGCAAAGGGACTTTTAGTATCAAAATTTCAGTGGTTCACCATCTTAACATAAAAGTTATTTTAATGGCATTTAAAACTAGAACTACATATATTTCAAATTTTTGCAAACTTCTAAAAGGATGCTAGCAGTGGAGCGTTAGGTGGGACGCAAACAAAGCAGAGCTGAGGGGAATTGAGATTTCCTGGTATGAACACAATTACTGACTTCTCAAAGGCCAAAAGTCAGATCACTTCAAAAAGAAATTATCTGATTTTGATAGTCATTTAAGAAGTTTTAGGACCACAGGATGTTGAGAACAATCCTTAACAGAGAACAAAGAGCTGTCTCTTAGTCCCAGGTGAGAAACAGAACCTGAATTATTAACTGGCACTTTCAGTACCCAATGTACTAGAAATAACTGGGAAAAAAAATCATTTTCTATAATGCTGAAAATATTCTATAGATCTCCGTTGAAAACTGTTTCTGAATAAGGAGTTCTGAAGCCATGGAAGGAAAAAAGGCAAAATCTAAAAATCTGGAGACTGAAGAGAAAAAAGAAGCTACTTTTGCAGAAGAGAATAAAGGTTTACAGAACATCTAATTATATCTCAGTCAAAAACTAGGTTCAAAACATATGAAGTGCTTGTGGCAAAACAAGTCAATGGAATATTTTAATTGATTTTACCAGCATTGGAGAAGGCCAAAAATTCCTGAAGTCCCCTTTCTCATGTACAAACTTTAGCTCAGTTAGTGCTAGATTTAAAGTTCTCATTAACACTTCAGTTTTCCTTTGATCTCATCCCTCTCACTTGGTGCAGTATTTTAAGCAATATTTAAATGAATACTTGCAAGGAATGGACCAAAAATATATTTATTTATTATAATTTATTTTGAATCATCATCCTTCAAAACTAAATGCTTTTTTGACTGTAGAAATGACAATTTAAAAATTATTAGCTCTAATACAATTAATGTCATTATTATTTTGGCTTGTGAATGCTTAAGATTCATGTTTTTATGGAAATAGGAAACTCAGTAAAATAGCGCTACAAGCCCTTAGATGTGGATACTATCAGCATACCCTACCTGGCAACAACACAAGTCCTCTCCCTTTATCCTAGATTTAGCACATGCTATGTTCTGTGAGGAGAATACTGAGGAAATCCTCAATGCCTTGAATTTTTTTTTCCTATATAAAACCAACCAAACAAAATCAACAACAAAAAAAATCTCAGCCTTTTTGCAATTTTATTGCTCAACTATTCTAATCAAGAACATTCCATCTCAGCTTTGAGCTTAACAGCTTCATTTCAGATCTGTTTCCCTCAGGAGCAGATGCTGGCCTGCAGGTAGCCTCATCAGCTGCCTCTTAATTTTCTGTCCCTGGACGACTCTGAACATGCGCCCATGGCCCCACCTTCCTTACAGTAAGTCACATGCCAAAGTGAGTCAGCAAAATATGCTTAACCATTTTCCAGAGAAGCAATGCTTGTATTAAATAAATAGATTAAAGTGGCCAGAATGTGCATTTCCTTACAAGCCTTTTTGCCATTATTTTCCCTCTTTGGATAGGTATTAGAGATACATTCCAGCTCCATGTGACACAAACACTTTGACTCTATAAAAATCCGAATTTAAAAATCTTAAAATTGTCCTAACAATTTGGCATTGGGTGCTCTATCACTATATTTTTACCTTCAGTTTAAGGTGTTTTCCCTAGCTGTACCAAAGGAAAATGGGTGTCATTAAACTGTTTTCATTAACTGCCTGACACAGTTCAATAGTTTTTTATCTAACCTTAATTCACTATCATCATTCCTCCACCACTGC
Source organism: Machaerirhynchus nigripectus (assembly GCA_013397975.1). Taxonomy (NCBI): domain Eukaryota; kingdom Metazoa; phylum Chordata; class Aves; order Passeriformes; family Dicruridae; genus Machaerirhynchus; species Machaerirhynchus nigripectus. Next base: position 1,519,857 of record VZRQ01009616.1, read on the forward strand.
ATTATTCTTTGTGTCACCCTCTTCTAATTCCTGTGACAAATATAATTGTAACGATTTTATTTAGGATCAACACTTCTTTTCACAATAGGAAAAGGCAAAAGTTAAAGCAGCTCTGTCACTTGGTTCTGCCTGGAAGCTGGTCAGGGCAAAGGCGAGGCAGATGTGGGGAGCCTGTGGCAAACAGGTCTGGGGGCTGACAGCAGCCAGGAGGCACCACCAGCAGCCACTGCTTCATTAATTTTATTTAATGTGTTTCAGGGAGGTGAAGGACTGAATCATTAACAAAGGCAAAAACACACACCCTGTCATATTTCACATCTATCGAGTTAGGCTTAATTTAAACACATTTTTAAACACTTATTTCAAACAAAAGCACCAATTGTACATAGTATTTTATTTAATAGTATTAATTTAAATATTACACTAGACTAAATATTACACTGTTACAACATCTACATAAAATGATTTCCATACATTACAGCCTGGAATGACTTTTAACATTTGACTAGAGCAACAGAAATTCTAATCTAATTCCAGCCTTAATCTAATCAAAAGAAAAAAATATTTAAATAACTAATTTTGTGTTTTCTATGGCTGGAATAACCCATTGTTACAGCAGGTTGATTTTGGCAGTGCCTTTACTACTCTGACTGTTAACAAGTTGTCTTACAGTTTCAGACAGTGTCAGACCTAGAGACTATATCTCATGCCAGCTGGAGTGGGAACACTGGTTTTATGTATAGAAATACAGCTTTTAGAAGTCAGGGTCTGCTAGCAGTTTCTCTACAAACTACAATGGCAGCTGTGCTAGAGGTCATGAATATTACATAAGGGCTGTCCATGTATTCAAGCCAGCATCAGTAAGCCAAATTCCCATAGCAACACTCGCATAGATTTACTCATTGCTAAGAGATGCATCAGTTCAGCAGTAAGCACTGCACTGCTACCCTGATTAGTCTGCAAGATACTATTACTTCAACTCTTCTTCTAAAGATTGTGCATTTACTGATAAAATTCAAAACTTCACCTGAATTTCAGGGCAGCCCTTATCATCTTTTCCAGGGGCAAAAAAATCTCAAACTAGCAAAAACCACACCTGATAAAACTGAAAGCCCTGACTACAATCAGCAATCTCTGAGATACAGGGCTGAAGGGAAGAAGTGAGCTGCTTCTGTTGAGTTTCTGCTACACTGATCCCAGGACAGCACGATCCAACTTCAAAGAGATGTTCCACATCTCCTACACTTGGCACACTCCACCAGCTCATTAAAAAGCTGCTGTAGGAGCTCTTCTTGAATATCAGTTGACAATTACATTTAAAAAAAAAACATTTTTGGCTTCCCTATTCAGCTTTTCTGGCCCAAAGAAGATGTCTGCTTGTGCATTATAGTACTGTATTATTTACAGAGCTGGTCCTCGCCACACAATCAGCTACAGAGCTCCATGATCGGGACTCATGGATTTCTGAAGAGCCCTTGTAAAACAGGTGGCATAAATGGGCAGAGGCAAAGCTGGCAGTGGAGAATTAAATGGAATAGGAGCTGGCAGTGGAGAATTAAATGGAGTAGGAAATGGAAAGGAGATAAAGAATTAAAAAACAAGGCAAAATGGAGGAGGGGAGTCAGAGAGAAAGTGAGGGAAAAATGCAGATCAGGTAGATCTCAGGGAGCATCTCAATGGTGTACTTTATATAATAGAACAAAAAACAGATTTTGGAAAACAGTAATACATTTAAACTTGGCAGGTAGCATAAAAAAAAGAAAAACTGGAAGGAAGTGATAAATGAATGATAATAAGATGAGCACAATTTTTACAGGTGTAATAGTATTTAATGATATAGCACAGATGAAAGAGAAACAAGCCCATCACTTTCACTGCTAAAACCTTCACAGTCCTAAATGCATCTCATGGAAAAATATATAAACACACATCAGAAACCTAGAGCTCATTTAGTGTTTTCTTACTACATTGTCACTATCTGCCAGGAGTATAGAGAGAGGAAAAATCTTGAGAAGACCTACAGGAAATTACTCATGGGGTCACTTAACACACAAACTGTAAAGAAAGTCAGTGAAGTCTTTAGGAAAAAAACATCCTTATAACAGATTCTCCCTATTTACATGTGACTTGTAGGGACTGATCCTTCATTGAAGGAAGATTAACAGGATGTTTGAGGGCTGTTTTTGACACTGCAAAAGCGTTACATGCCCTAGCCATCCATGAGCAAACTTTCACAAACATCTTCAGTAAGAACTCATAGATTTGACCCCATACACTGCAACAAATGCTTATATTTAATAAAACAAGAAATGCACACATTTAAATAAGAATGTCTGAAATACATTAGTCATAAGCCTGTTACAGAAAACTGATTCTAAGTGATTTTTCATGGAGCATATATTTTCAACTGCTGTCTGGAATGTTTATAAGAGACCTAATCTATATGCTAACACATTAAAAACATTTTATCACTAATGGATGAGATGACAAAGAATCATGGAATGGTTTGGGTTAGAATGGATCTTAAAAATCATCTAGTTTCAACCCCTGCTTTAAAGCCGAGCATTTTATGAGTTTGTAACATGAAACAACACCTTACCTTTGCTTTTTCCAGCTGTGCCTGGGCCTGTCGCTCTGCCTCTCTCCGCACTGCTTCCCTATCTTCTTCCAGAGATACATCTGAATCAGATGGACGGCTGGTGTAGGAGTCCGCCGAACCCTGCAAAAAAGGGAAAAATAATGACACAAGTTCCTTTAATGTTTAAAAAAGAAAAAAAAAAAA
>VZRQ01009616.1:1522670-1605324 GCA_013397975.1 Machaerirhynchus nigripectus
AAAAAGAAAAAGTAGAAGTGGTTATACACCTTGCCTTTTCTCTTACTTCTGTATCCCTGAAAAGAGACCAACTACCCAAAAGGGAAATTCACTTAGAAGAAATTATGTCAAGGTAAATGTTTTCTTCTGGAAACTTTCAAAAAGTGCAGGTGTCTCCTCCAGTGTTTTATTTCCTGCCCTATCCCTGCACTCTTATTTGTGTGCTTTTCAGCAAGCAGAGACAGTTTCTCTGTAGACTTACAGCACTGGTGCAGTGCAGGCTGAAGGACACACAGCAGCTTCAAGGATGGCTCCATAAAAATTAGAACACTAAACAGTGACAGAAACAGCAAGCAAACAGACTTTCTATAATCAAGATGCAAATTTAGTATCAATAATTACCATTACACAATACCACTGCTAAGAAATTTAACCTCTGCTATGCATTTTTATTTTAGGGCAGCCTCTTTACCTGACACACTTTCCCCATCAGAACTGCAAATGGCTCATATCCATCTCTGCCCCTCAGCAAAACATGCAAATGACCACAAATCAACTTCCAACTAATAAAATCCGTCTGGACTCAACACATGTCCCTGTATCACCACAATGGAAGCAGCCACAATGCCAGAACAGCTCTATAAATAATGACAGCTCTGCTTTCCCTCTGCATCTCCCTGCATACAAAATAGAGTTCTGGTAATTCAGTCAGAATGAAAACAACTGTCCTCTCCTCGCCGCCTTTTTTCTCTCCCTCTTTGCAATACGTACAATATAAGGTGATAAGGAAAATGCAGGGCTTACACAGATATCAGAATTCTTCAGACGTCCTCCTTTGGCTCTTTTCAGAAGCCTGATCCAGGTGGCCTTCATTAGCCAGACAGCTCAGTTACTGTCCGCAGCTGCAGCGCCCGGCACTGATCTCATAAAACATGTGCACACTGAGCACTGCAGAATCACAGCTCCTTTCCTATCCATGCTCTGCTGTGAGAGCCTTCCTTCTCTTCCCTCTGCCTTTCAAGCTTCCAGCCTCACTGTTTCCAAGTATTCTACTGCAATTAAATTCTCAAATTTTCTCATGCCAGTAGGAAAAAAAAAAAAAAATTGAAAAAAATCTCCCAAAAATCCACACCACCTCCAAAAATCTCAACTTCAATGATAGAAACGTAAAATAAAACCGGCTTCATAAATATTGTGAGAGATGCTTCAGCTGATCATAAACTGAGATCAGTCACAGAAAAATACCTAGGGCTTTTTCCTTTCTGTTTTGGGGGGCGGATTTGGCTGTTAAAAATAGTGCTTGTAAAAGAACCTTTTAAAATCCTGTGCAAAATGTATTCAGTGACATTTGCAAGTGCAAAGTTCATTTCATCTCTTCCTAGATTGGCTGGGGGTGGGGTAACAGGCTGTTCATACCACTGGGCATGCTCCATATGTGCAGCCTTTTACGCAGATGCTCACATCACACCGGGCTGTTAGCCTATGCCAAATTGCCATTTTACATCTCAAGGGTAAACAGCTGGAAAACGCGAGGTCCCTGTGAAACTGCAAGAGCTGGTACAGCGTCTCGTTCCCGTCACGGATGTCTGCTGCCAGCCACGTTTCCCTTGGATGCTTGGTTCTGTCACGGAGTGCTGCCCTCCGCTGCAAAGCACTGAGCTCCACTCACAGCTCCCTAACACAAACCAAAAATATGCCTGTTGAGTGGGAATTTAACCCCCTGGCTACGGCTTATATTTTTTCTGACATTAGCAGAGGAAAGAAGCAAAGAATAACTGCAACATACCACGTAACACATAAATAGTAGATCCTAATATGACAAAAGCCAAACAAAACCTTTAACTTCACTCTTCTTTTTCAGAATGACCCTCTACCCTGTAATAAACTGACACAGGAGGAACATGCTAAGGCAGGGTTTCCTAGGGCGTTCACTATTTACTGATGGACATGCAACAACCTAGGTGAAAAAGATCACTGTAGCTGACTGCAGCGCCCGCCTTCGACAGAAGTTCAGATTTGCAAGAAAAACAGCAAATAGAGATTACAGTGAGAACAGTAGTCATGCACATGTTGCAGTATATCAGCATATTCCAGGAATGATCGAATCCTGCCATGGTTTGTGTCTGTGTAACAATGAAATTGCCCATCACAAGTGATGCAGCAGCCTACATTTCATCATTATTAGAGCAAGTTATTATTAAACTCACAGTTCAAAATAAAGCTAATTTTTACCTTTACAAACTTTTTTTCTTTCCTGAAGCCCATAATAGTCACAGCATAGAATTTAATAAGCTGTCTTTGAACTGATATAAAGACAATTATTCTCCAAGGAATATTTTGCTTTTCAGGAGTTCAGATACATTTGCTAAGTTACAGTGATTGTTCAAAACTGTCTCCCGAGCTACAGCAAAAGGAGCAGAAATCAAAATAAAATACACTCAAAGTTTATTGAATTTTTAAAAGTATCTTGTCTATTAAGAAAATATACAGAGGCCTTGTAACCTTCTCGAAACCAGTCAGATTTTGCTATTCTTTAAATTTTCCCTTTGCCGCAACTTCTGACACAGCTGACAATGGCAATAGTGGGAAAAGATGAGCATCAACAGGCAGACAGAAGTTTAGTGCAGAGTTTAAAAGTTATGGTTGACAGACCAGCCACCTGTGGACAAAATCACTGATGTTACCACAGCATTAATGAAAGCTGAGACTGTGATGAGCTCCCCCATAGAGTCCCAGCCCCCAGGACAGTCTGCGGTCCCTCAAAACCAAAACCTCCTTGGAAAGGGCACATCCAAACCCTTCCCCACCAGCACTGCTGTTCCTTGGTGCCACTCTGCTGCCAGGAGGAATGGTGTCACAAACCAACCCCGAAGCAACACTGCCTTTAAGTAAGAGGACAATAAACAAAGCCATTAAGCCTGATAGGCAATCACACAACAGTGTGGGTGTTTGCTTTCTACAGCACTTCCACGGTGAGCACATATTTGATGCTGACCAAGTGCCATAGCATCACTTTTACTATCCTTCATTCTGCTGTCCACAAGGGATGCTACCTAACTGGTCCTCACCCTATGAAAAAAACATGAAGCACAGTAACATAATTCTTACCTCCCCTAAGGGGGGAAAATGCCTTTTGGGTCAGGCTAGAATTGCTAAAATTGGAATTTCATCTTTCAGGCGACAGAGATCATTGACAGTGCTTGTCATGTCTTGTGTTGGCCACAGTCCCAACACACTTCCAAAAAATCAGAGTGATTCCATTTATTTTAATTATATTGACAAATGGCATGATTCAATCTCAGTTTTAAATTTCTTTTCCCTGTGGTACAGACGTGGTCATGTAAATTTTCTGTGGAAAGGGAAAGCTAGAAGCTTCTTTGCTTTCTGAATGTGGAAAAAACTCACAGCAGGGTAACCCAGGAAAAGGAGGAGCACAGAATTGCATGAAATTAATTGTGTAAATTTCTGAATATTTTTATATGAGCTAAGAATGCATTCAGACACATTAGGATGAAAAAAGAATTGAACCCATACAAAAACTATAATGAAACTATAATAGAAATACCTCGACTATTGAAAAAAACAATAAGTGGATGTCATTCATGACAACCAAGGAAACTACATTTCCTTCCTGGGTTACTGAAGTTTTTTTGGGTTACTCTGGAGAACAGTAAAAATCTTTTTGCAAGAGCTTCTGAAATTCAGCCTTTGTAAAATTCTTCATGTCTCCATCTCCTCCCACTGCAATATGGAACAGCTGCAGTAATATCTGTATGTCATATATGTTACTGCAGCCCCCAATTCCTCATCTTTCATGGGAAGCTGTCTAATAAAAGTGAGATAATTCATGTTAATAATTACTCCATCTATTTATTCTTCTTTTTATTTTCTTCCTCATTTGTCAGGTCTACAAGCCCAGTTTACTTGAAAAAATAATTCTTGTTTTAATAACATGCTTGGCAAATATTTACCATCTTACCACTTACTATATGCTATGCTCATAGTGCAAACTCATACTTCTCACACTGCTAGTGGTCATATGTGATCATATTTGAGCTCCTTTTCCTTGAAGACCATAAATGTTTGATGTTTTTAGTACTGTAGAAGTGTGTCATCTTCTGGAAACTGTGTCCACCAAGTAAAAGAGGTTTTTTAAATTATTTCCTCTTACTTGCAGGTAGAAACTATTTAGGCAAATTAGGCAGTGCCTCTAGATCTCTTATTTTTCTTGTTAGTTTTCTGTACCCATGCTTAACTTTCATCAGTATAGTTGGAGCTTAAGTACAGGTTTTGACTGATAAATTCTCACTGTGTTAATACAGCCATCATTACTCTCACCAGTTCAGTCGTTGCCTTTATATTGTGTTTTTCCCTTAAAAAATAAAAGCAATCTGAGTACCATGACTAACTTAAACAGGTTAATCCCTGGAGGAATTAGACATCTTTACAATGTATCATTTCCAGATTACTGAAAATTCTTTCCTTAGAGAGATCAAACAAGTTCTTTCAAGTAAAGACTTTTCACATTATTATTTATTAAATGAAGTCTTGAAACAGTAAGCAAACATGCACTGAGATTTTACTAGGAATAAAGAAATATATGTGACTGCACACATACATAAAACCCTTCATTTATAATAGAGGGGTCTCCTCTGAGATATATTTTTTACCTTTTCATTCACTTGATGCTAATGAGACTTTTAAATCAAAAAGGAGAAATACCTTTATGTCTTCATTTGAGTTATACTTTGAATATGGAAAGCTCAGGCCTCACTGTTCAGAATTTATAAAGAGATACTGTTAACTGCTTATCTTCTTACCCTGTAGCAGTAGTAAGAATGTCATCACATGTCCTGCTAGGACATGACTTGAGATGGTATCTTACGTCCTTGTGATGTGCAACTCCTTGTTTGCTATGAACTACAGTTGAAAAAATTAGTTATTTCCATAAAAGGTTTATTTCACTTAAAATCTTTTAAAATTGATTCAGAACAAAGGCAAAATGAGAAATGTCAAAGTTTAGCATGAAGCGAAACTGCTGACATTGGCACATCATAACATGCCAACAGGGAATACAGATTGTCATTTCATCCTAAACTGATCAACCTGAAAAATATGAGCTACAATCAGAAGGCAGAATCACTCCCACAAATGCACCATGAGTAGAGGGGACCTCAGTTTGGCAGAGGGACCACAGGTGGTGAACGTGAAAATTTGTTATTTATGACGTTTTCTCCAGATGTCTAAACAATGTCATCATTTTGAATTATATTGAAGAAACCACAAAACGCCACTCTGAGAATCCTGTATAATACTATATGGATGTTAATTATTTGAGGGTAGAATTTATAGAAAGAACAAATTTAATCCAATTAATTGTTTGTAAGGTATGTTTGAAGGGTATGACAAACTGAAGAAGTATCTTTTAGCATAAGAAAAAGGAGAGTCCATGTTTTCATTAAGGCAATATCAAGCAGGAATTGTTAATTCCTTGTGTAAAGGCAATGGATGCTTCACAACCTGGCAAAGTCCAGCCCTGATGTCCTCCCTGGTTCTTGGCATGGACCCTGCAGTGCAGTGCCACAAAATTTACATGTAAATAGACAATTACTATCCAAGGAGGGCTACCAGCTCCTACAGTAGGCATTGAAATACTCTGCTATCTTTACATTTAAAAAACAACCCGAATGTTGATTAGAAAGGTTTTGTTGTTCTTTAAAGCTAGTGCGGAATTGCTATGGCACCTACAGCCATGGGGGATGTTCAAAGCACAGGACTGAAATTTTAGAACAGCTGGCAGCTTTAGGGTGGCAATGTGATTAAAAAGGAGATTATATAGGAAATCAGTCTTCTCTTTACCCTTAACATGACTTTGGCAAGCTTGATCACAGTATCCAGCTCGCCATTAACAGGTTTGCAAGGCGCTAATCCAATCGACAGCTGCCTGAAAGCAGAGTTTTTAAAAATAGCTCTTAGGTTGGCAGAAGACAAGATTTTGGCATTTAGGAACCAGGTAAACTGCTGTCCCAGGTACTTTATCAGGAAAAATCAAAACAACAAAAACCCCACACCAGCCAACCCACACATTTGCACTCACATTTCATGATATTAGCCTAAATGTTTGCTTCTATGTTGTTTCACTAGAAAGAAGTGGAATGGGTAGGTATTTTTGGAGGAATGTTGGTCTTTTCATGGTAACTCCTCAGAAAATCTTTGAAAATATGCAAAAAGGCAGCTCCAGAGCTCAGCCTAATTAGCAAACAAATAGAGCCCTCATAGTCAGAGCTAAACTTTTCCCAAATCTGTGGGATGCTCTGGTGTGTTAGTTTACCTGTTTCTTTTCAAAAAACATCTAAGATGGAATCTCCTTGAGACCATATTGTGCTAGGCACTGCACAGTCACAAAGTGAATGACAAACACTGCCTAAACGAGCTTGCAATCTAAAGGCCGAGAGAATATGAGCAGAAAAAGACAACCAAGGAGTAACAAAGGGATCAAGGTAGCAATGCAATAGAAAATAAAGCATTTTTAAATATTTGATACCAGCATTATGACTCATCCCTTGCATAACCACAGTGGGTTGTTCTTTAAGTAAGTTTCCTATATGTATTATGGCAGAGATTAGTTCTGTGAAAGCCTCTGAAGGAGGATAATCTGGTAGCTCTGTGTATTCTGACAGAGAGATTCTCACATTTACGAAATAAGAGAAAGGGCTTTTGAGGAAGAGGGCAATGACAGAAATAGAAGGCAGTCTCCAGATTCATTTTTAAAACAAGCTTTATCAATAATATAATCACATCATTGACAACTTTAAAAAACAAAACAAAAAAATCCCCCAAATTAAAGGAAAATAAATGGAATTTGATGTTTTGAGACAATTAATTGGATCTAGAGAATGGCATTAAACTATTAATGATTTTGAGCTATAGAGAAAAGTCACCGCAATGACAGAACTAAGATGTTGCCAGTGGAATAACTTGGAGACAGGTGTCAAAGGAAGAAAAATACATCAAGAAAATGACTGCAAGCAGCATGAACCTAAATCATCTCACTTTAGTCTCAGACTGTCAGCACACCTGTGGATATTAACACAGATTGATTGACTCATGGTAACTTTTGAAAACTCTGGTAACTTGATTATGTGTTTAAGACCTTAGGTAAAGGTAAATCAGACTTATTAACAACAAGCTGACCTGTGGTGCTGTTTACTGGGGCAGAAGGGGCTTAAAAATTAAAGGTTTTAAGGTAAAATGGAAATATAACTTTTGACTGTATTTATTAATAAGCAGCAAATATCATGAAGGATTTTAAATTGCAGAAAGACAACTCAGAAAAAAAGGAATTTAAATGATAAAATGCTATGTGTTGATATAACAGCTCAGACAGAAAGACAAAGATTGGGTCCCCTACGAAATTAAAACTGGACAGTAAAAAAGAGGAAAAATGGAAAACACATCTGGGATGTCAACAAGAAAACAGAGAGCTAGAAAAGGAAAGAATTTGCAGGAAAGCATGGCAACCATCATCCCAATTTGTCTCAGCTCAGTTAAAAGTGCCAATTTAGATTCTGTGTTCCAGATCGTCAGTATATTTTTATCTGGGATTTTGGTTCAAGTCATTAAGATTTTCTGCATACTTAAAAATAGCTTCCTTGAAAATTCAACATGAAATTCTGTTACCAGTGGAGAATTCTGAAGAGAAAAAAAAAATATTGTCCTTGAATTTTATCTTTTATCTCTGTACATACAAGCCCTACCTGGTTTTCAAGTGTAACATTTTTAATCTACTCGAGAAAAAAAATGGAAGGTTTGGGAGCCTGCTTTCTTGTTTGTGTTTTACCTTGTTAAAAATGCTGATGTTAAGCATATACAATTAATTAATCCATATTTTACTATTTCACAGAATCATAAAACATCCTGGGTTAAAATGGACCCACAAGGATCATGAAGTCCAACTCCTGGTCCTGCAAGGGACCATCCCCAAGAATCACAGCATGTGTTTGTGAGCATTTTCCAAACTCTTCTTGAACTCTGTTGGGCTTGGCGCTGTGACCACTTCCCTGGGGAGCCTGTTCCAGTGCCCAACCACCCTCTGGGGGAAGACCTTTTCCTGATATCCAACCTTACCTTCCCCTGACTCAGCTTCAGGTTATTCCCTTGGGTCCTGTTACAGGGCATGACAGAGAAGAGATCAGTGCCTGCCCCTCTGCTTCCTCTCACAAGGAAATTTTAATTGCAGTGAAGTCTCCCCTCAGTCTCCTCAAGGCTGAACAGACCAAGTGACCTCAGCTGCTCCTCATATGGCTTCTCCTCAAGGCCCCTCACCATCCTTGTTGCCCTCCTTTGGACGCTCTCTAATAGCTTTATATCTTTCTTATATTGTGGCACCCAGAACTGCCCCCAGCACTCAAGGTGAGGCCGCCCCAGTGCAGAGCAGAGCGGGACAATCCCCTCCCTTGCCCAGCTGGCAATGCTGTGCCTGATGCCCCCCAGGACACAGGGGTGGCCCTCCTGGCTGCCAGGGCACTGGTGACTCATGTTCAACTTGCCATGGACCAGGTCCCTCAGGTCCCTTTTCACAGGGCTGCTTTCCAGCCTCTCATTCCCCAGTCTGTCTGTACATCCAGCTTTGCCCCATTCCAGGTGTAGAATCTGGCACTCACCCTTCTTAAAATGCATATGATTGGCGGTTGCTCAGTCCTCTAATTTATCAGCATCTCTCTGTAGGGCATCTCTGCCTTCAAGGCAGCCAAGAGCTCATCCCAATTTAGTGTCATCACCAAACTTATTCAGTATTATCAGTATGGAAAACGACTGTGTCCAAGTCATTGATGAAGCTGTTGAAGAGAACAGGGCCAAGGTTGGAGCCCTATGGAACCCCACTTGTGACAGGTCCCCAGTCTGATGTCACCCCATTCACTGTAACCCTTTGTGCCCGACCTGTGAGCCAGCTGCTCACCCATCACATGATGTGTTTATCCAGCTGTGAGCTGGACATCCTGTGCAGAAGGACACTGTGAGAGACAGCACTGAAAGCTTTACTGAAATCCAAAAAGATTACATCAACTGGTTTCCCTTAATCAACTGGGTGGATTATATTGTCATAAATGGAAAATAGGTCTGTTAAGCAGGACCTTCCCCTCAAGAAGCAGTCTGGCTGTGACCAGTGACTGCATTGTCTTTCAGGTGGTTTTCAGTAACTCCCAGAACAATATTCTCCATAATTTTAGCAGTCACTGAAGTGAGACTGACAGGCCTGTATTTTTCAGGGTCATCCCTCTTGCCCTTCTAGAAAACTGGGACATTTTCCAGCTTCCAGTCAACTGAGACCTCTCTGGATCACCAAGACTGTTCAAAAATTGAGAGAGGTCTTGCAAAGACATCAGCCGGCACTTTGAGTACTCATGGATGAATCTCATCAAGCTCCACAAACTGATAGGCAGCAAATCCTGCACAAATTTGAGGCTCACTGGGAGTTTATCATTCTCACAGTCATGGTCCACCCATGCTCAGGGCTCTGGGACCCCCAAAGCCTATCATCAACGTTGAAGCAAAGAAAGCTTTAAACATCTCTGCTTTTCCTAGGTCCCCATTTGTGAGGTGACCATCCTCATCAAGTAACGGCTCAATGTTATTACTGGATCACCTTTCTAAAAGCACTTTTTATTCTTCCCCCATTGTACTGGGTGGCTTCAACTCTAATTGAGCTTCAGCTGCATGAATTTTCTCCCTACAGTGGTGATCACCATCTCTGTAGTCATCCCATGTCACCTGACCTTTCTTCCACTGGCTTTTTTTTGCCTTAGCTCTAGAAGAAGATCCTTCTTAGCCAAGCCAGCTGTCTGCCTTTCCTGCTGAACCTCTGACATTTTGAAATGGCCTGCTCCTGTGCCATTAGGAGCTGGTGCCAAAAGAGCAACCAGCACTGATGGACATCAACATCTTCAAAAGCATTTTCCCAGGGGACCTTACTCGCCAGTTCCCTGAGCAGCCTGAGGTCTGGTCTTCTCATATCCAGGGCTGAAGCTTTGATGGCAGTTTTCCTCCTGTCGCCAGAGATTTTAAACTCAACTGCTTCATAGTCTCTTTCACCAAAAAGGCCACCAACCACCACTTCATGAGATCCTCTTGTTAGCAAGCATCAAAGGAAGCCTCCTTCCCAGCATCTTTCCCAAAGGAAGCATCTTTCTCAGCCAGCTCCCTTAGTACCCATACCACAAAGTTATCATCCAGATGTTTTAGCAATCTTCTGGACCTGATTTTGCTAGCTTTGGAGTGATCCTAGTTAACATTTGGCAAGTTGAAGTCCCCCATAAGGACAAGGATGGATGATTTAGAACTATCCCTTAATTCGTTAAAGAATACTTCATCAGTGTCATCATCTGACTGGGTTTGAGACAAATTCAGAGGAACGTCCGAAATTAATGTCCTCTGATAGAAGGCAGGTTACAGCCACCCCTCCCCCACCAGGTTCGGAAAGAATTTTCCTCGGGGAAAAATGAAAGAAAAAACCTATTTATTTAACAAGTTAAATGCACATAGGCATGAAAAAAAAGAATAATGCTAAATAATAAAACCTCTCACTGTGGAGAGAACCTGGGTAGATTTCAGAGTCCTTTGTGGGTGTGGCTTTTTCCTCTCTGGAGCTGGGGTTTGGCGTGGGCCCCTCCGGGCTGACCTGTAAGGTCTCCCGGTGTGTTATGGTGTTATTGAACAGTCCAGAAGAGAAGAAGAAGAAACCAAAGTCCCAGGGCTCCATATTTTAGCTAAAAACCAAGAAGCTAGCTAAAGAGCAAAAGGAATGTAACTCTCTCCCCTGCTGCAGAAGCGGAGCAGCCGGGCAGAAGAAGCCAGCAGCTATCTTTGTTTTTGAACACAGTGCTGAAGGAATTCCACCACCTTCCTTCCCCTCTCTCTTAAAGATACAGAAAGGCACAGGATTCATGTCTAGGTAGAGAGCAGACGACAGGGAATACAGTATCATACAGTCACCCCAGGACATCATCCTAGCTGAGTGGCCTGTCATCCCACGATGGTATCTGCTTTATTTGTTTGTCCCTTAATCCTCACCCAGAGGCTCTCAACTGTGCCAGTGACAAATTCAAGTTCCAGCACTCAAACTTGGTCATCTTTCAAAGGTAACAACTGCTTTTGTACATATTTTTGCTTGCTATCCTTCATTTTTATCCCATAAATACAGTTTTCATCTGTTTAAATATCTTTTTTGCCATCTCTTAATGAGTTAGTCTGTGGAGAAACTGCTAGTTTCTTCACTAGTTGTCTACTGATAAGTTTATTTTCCAGATCATCATCTGCTACTGAAATTTTGATTTTCTAGTCATGATCTCTTGTTAACAGCAATCAAAGACTGTCATGACATAAAACACTGCCATTTCCTCACTGCTTAGATTAGGAGAGGTTTTCTTACTAACACCTTTGTTAAACTGTGCACACGAAGACTAGGGAATTACATAAATTTTCCTCACCCAGGCTCACTGAAAGCTCAAGCCCATAAAACAGAGGTTCGTTTGTGATTCAGCCCAGGTATCTCTGGCAGACACAATGACCCTTTAAGCATCTGCAGCCTTCCTCTCTTTGATACTGCCAGAAACACCAAGTGAGCAGTTTTGCACTGCATGGCATCATTCATTTAATGATATAAACACTACAAAAAATACACACATCCTCATCAGTGGGCTAAATCTAAGCCCAGTTTCCAAGAGTGTCAAAGCCACGAGTCATCGTGGCTTCAGGTGTTAGTTCTTTGCTTCAGTCTTCATCCTCAAAGACTCCTTGAAAAATATCAGGACTGTTTCTTTATACCCATTACCTATCCACCAGGTCTAGCATAAAACGAGGCAAACTACTTGGGATTTTACCAAGAGGATAAGGCTCCTTTCATGATTTACACATTACAATAATTCTCATCTGATTTCAAGAATACAACAGTCTGCAATACTTTACATCAATGAAAATATCTCTGGAAAGGCCTTTTGTCCCTCTTGTCTATCACTCATCAAAATAATCTTAAAAAATTTCATTTCTCCAGCATATATTTTCATAGTTGTTGTTCTAAACCAAAAATACACCAGTTAATGTATAGATTGCATGATGCCAGCTGTCCACATCCATTGGCTCATTTAGATTTGTCTCTAAAAGCCACCTGACCAAGTGCATTCACACAGAGTAGATGCGGGTATCAAGCCAAAGGAAGCACTACATGCTTGATTCTCCCATCCCAATCTATGTGGCTGTCACTGCTTGCACAGCTCCACCAACTGTTCTTTGGAAGAAGGAAAGTGAGACAGAGTTTGTGATTCTGACTCTGCTCATTTTTAGAGCACTATCCCCATCTCTTTACTAAGAAATAACACTGAAGCCTATGTATGTTACTGTTTTCCATCTGCAAGGCAACACAAGAATGTGAAGAGTATATATGGTACTTGTTTACAACAAAATAATAAAAGTTTCTAGGAAACCATCTGATAGTATATAATATTGAATATTGAATAAACCTAAATGTATTTTCTCATAGATAAAACAGATCGTGTACTATGGGTTTATACTAACACGAGAAATAAGATTGCTTAAATAAAGATGGGAGGGTTAAAAGAGCGGTGTATGTTTTAGGCAACACGGAAGCAGAAATGTGCTTGCTGCTGAAGAGGGTGCTAATGATTAGATGCTAACCTGAAAGAAAATAAAATATAAATGAATTGCAAAAGAAAAATAAAGGAAATCATAAAAGCAGCAAATGGTGTGGTGAACTTTTATAACTTGACGTTGGACTATTTTTTGTGTTCTGAGACATTCAAAGATTAGAAAAGTACAACAGATATTTTCAAGGATAACAACTGAACTCAGGTTTCTAAAATTATTGCAAGCTAGACGACCAAGAATTTTGTGTTTTTCAGCCATAAGAGAAACTGATTTCTATCTGATTCAGAACAGACTTTGCCTGGGTCAGGAGAGCACATTACATTATATTCTTCACTGAGCCATTTCCTCATCTAGAGGATACACCAAATTTTGGACCACTGGTTGTTCTTCCATCGATTGCTGCAACGCTGAATACTGGCAGAAAACACGTTTGATTGCCCGGCCACCCACACCTCTGAGGAGCCTAGCTCCTCGCTGTTGATAACCTCCTTGTAGATGCTAAGGGATCTCAACTCCAGGCTGTGCAAGCCCCATTCCCTGAGGCTGTATCTGCAAGTCAAGTGATCCAGCCCCAACCATTTTGGGAGCCCTTCACTGAATCCTCTCTGATTTATCCACATCTTTCTCCTGTTGGGGCACCAAAACTGGTCAAGGTAAAGCAGCCGTGTCCTAATGAATGCCATGATCATCTCCCTGCACGGCACCTGTACTCCTTTTCATACAGTAATAAGGAGTTTGGGATTTCAAAAGAATCTGTGACTGGAAATACAGCAGTCTCAAAAAGAGACAACATACACCTTGGGCAAACCTTCATTTTTGAATTTGCTATGCAACAGTCAAAGTGTTCAAAAATTGTAAGACAAGCAGTACCTCACACTGTTGTAAAGCAACTGTATTAATATGCTACCAGGATGAATCAACTTTGTAAACTCCCTCAGATAAAGAGATTTCTTCCAACACAACCCTAGCAAGTTTCTGACTACAAGTGAGTCTCCAGCACCTGCAGTGATGAATGACACAAGAATAAAAACTCCTGTCTGCAAATCTTAAGGTCTCAAAACATGTTGTACTAACTCTCATCAGAGAAATACAAACAAGCCTATGTCATCCCTGACAATTTGTTTTCTTCAGGAACTGCACTGGCTAGAGCCTGCTTTTTCCTCTCTGATCCATTGTTTGGAAATGAAATTAATTTTCTCCTTTAACTCATATGGTTATGCTCAGTCAAAAGTCGTATTTCTTCCAGTATACAAGGAAATCAGTTTCTGCTTCAGGAATTACTACCCAAATGTATCAGCTATACCTCTGCTGCTATCACTGCTGGATTCCTGCTGAGGGACAGGAATATGACAAAGATTGCTCTGAGATTGCCGCTCACCTGTGCTAATTAGAAAGGCAACTCGTATTTTGATTAGAGTTCTGAAGATAAAGAGAGTGAACAAGGAGCAGCCAAAAGTAGGTAGGTGGATGATGGGCATCATTCATATTACCCAGGGGAGGAACACCATGACAAAGTAGCAAAGAAGGACAAAGCTTCAAGAGGAGAAATATCAGGGTAATATGAGAGAAATATGAGAGAATATTTCAAGCATGTAAGAGATGGATAGCAGGCCAATGAGCATTCCTGAACTTTTGCTAGTTCTTGCCCCTCTCCAGTTTAGCAACAGCGATCACAAAAAGAGAAAGATATCTTTTCTAGGATGAAACATACTGTATAAAATACCATGAAACAAACTTAGCTCAATGTTATTTGTGCTTATTTGCCTGGCACAGTGGGGAGAATTTGTAAGCTACTATCTTCCTTTTGTTTTTTTTTAAACAACACTCATTTTTATAACATTTAATCACCTCTGTTCTCTATGAAGCTTTCCATTAAAGCCAGCCAATAAATACCCAGCAGTTCTAGGCTTCTGAATTGAAGCACATAGGCAAAAAAGCTAATTCCACAACTGTTTTTTTCTGCTTACAAGCATTCAACATTCATGCTTTACATGAAATCAGTCCCCAAAGTATGCATGGGCAGAAAAAAATTTAAAAATGCTAAAGAAACCTGAGATGCATCACCTTTCCTAGGTCACACCTATGGCCCACTCACCAGATTGTATATGCACTGATATATCATAATTCAAATACATTTGTACTCAAAACCCCTCAAAGATTCTCAAGACACAATGCCAGATTCCCTGGTCAGGTAAATGTCAGAAGTCACCACTAAATTCAAGACAGGATTGTCACACTTTAAGAAATCTTCCTGGCTCTAAATATTATGCCAGCTAAAATTATGCCTTCCATTTTGGAGGAAAAAAAGGAATTTGCTATCTTATTTATTATCTTTATTTTTTCATTTTACATTTATTCTTAACTGATTTCAATTAGGCTAAAACACTTATTACGAAATATTGAAAACTTTCATTTAACTAAACCAGAATGTCACTCTAGATTTGCACTGCTCTCCTTCCATTATTCCTTCTGTAATAGTTATTCCATCTGTGATCAGCAGTAATTCATACAGTTAGCATCTCCCTTCCTGTTCAAAGCTTTTAAGTTTACAGTGCTTAAAAAAAGAATCATGGCTTATTGTTTCTTTCATCATGCAGAAGAAAAGGAAATGTTTGTTGCTGAAGTTGGCACAGTAACACAAGTGTGCTCTTTTATAACCTCTCGTGTTTTCTCAGTTGTCTGCAGACCTGGATCTTCTCATGATTTGAAAAGGCGTCAGTATTTTTTACTCCTGTTAATTTTCAAAATCATCACAGCCTATGATCTCCATAGGAGTTCCTTCTTGTTTATTCTCTTGATTGTTCTAAAACAGACCTTATTTAAATTGAATAGCATTGCATTCACATCATAAAATCTACCAGAGAAGTGCAGGGACAACACTTCCAATTGCTGCAAGTCAAGCAGATCCACAAAACACATTGTCTAACTGGCAGGACTAACCTCTCCCACCACACTTACAGACACAGATGTCCAGGTTTATTTAAAATAATCCTAAGCCAAACAGCACAATTTGCAGTGTTTGGATTTTTTTAAAATGTGTGCATTTTACTGGGAGGCATTTGATTACAGGAATATCTCAAATTTTGTTTCTGTGATGACAAGGCAAAAATAGCTATAGGAAATGGTATCAGCTTATGTTTTCTTCAGCTTATGAATTATGTTTTCTCCAGCTTATGAATTATGTTTTCTCCCTCAGCACACCAGGACAGTCCCATCCAGACCATTTCCCAGATGTTCTTGCCTGAAAATTCCACTGAGCCTCCAGATCCAAAGTGATGAGAACATTATTTTGTACTAAAAAGACATGGCTGAACTGAATTATACATTTTTCCTAACAAATCTATGTTCCTGGCAGGAGAGGAGAGGGATAACATTCACGCATGCATAGGAAAACTCTTATAAGGCAAAGCAGCTTAAATTATCAGGAATAGGTGTATGTCGTGGGTATTTAAAAGAAAAAAAGCATTTTCTCACTGTCAAGTTCAAGTGACGTCAATCAGCAAAATCAAAATTTCACATATGGTACTAGGGTCTTGCACAGGGAACCTTATGATTTCACTTAAGCATGTCTGAAGGCCACCCATGTTCTCGCCAGGATGTCTATAATGAATAACAGAATTACAGCACACAATACGAATTATTCCATTTTAGAAGGAATTAAGGGAAACAGAACACAACTTTCTTAAATATATGGGGTAAACCACAATGTGGTACACATGATAAACTGACTACATTTGAGCAACAATATAATGCCTCTTTCATATCTCACTTTATAGATATTATCCCCATATTTACATGGAATTGAAATGAAGGCAAAAGAATCACAGTGAATTAGAGATTAAAGGCCTAACATTTCAGAATTATACTGGGTCTCCTTCAGTAATGGGAACTAAATCATGGGCAACTGCTGGACAAGATGAAAATTTCTAAGAGTTTTGACTTAGGATGTAAAAAACATGGGGATTCCTCCTTTGTGCCCTGAAGATTTTTATATAGCCTGCATTCTCTCAATGGAATCACAGAAAAAAAAGTAGACTGGTGAGAGGACATGAAGGAAAGGACATCTAGTCCAACCTCCTGCTCAACAGCACCATATTCAAAGCCACAGCAGATTGCTCAGGGCCCTGTCTAGCTGAGTTTTGACAATCTCCATGGACTAAAATTTTTCAACGTTACATCAAGTTTTAGTTTTTAATCTCCTGCACCAGATAAAAGAGTAAAGAAATTCTAAGAGTAATTAACACCATAGGATAACAAACTCTGAAGTTTCACATTTAGCCTCCAAAAGTAGCCTGCTGAGCTGCCTCCACAAGCAGATAGAAGAAACAAGTCTATGAAGTTAAGCACAAAGTCAATTTTAGTAAAGCCCATTTCTGCACATATAATAAACTTCAATTACCTCCAGTGAAGGCAAAACTAAGTTCGTCATTTCCTTTCCAGCAAATATACTTTTTAAAAAGGCATGTAAAGATCTTTTTCCTATCATACTTAGTTGTTATATAAAGGAATAGCTTTGAAATGCAATTATGTTCTTATGATACTCAACTAGTAGTATTAATGTATCAGCCTTGCTCCCATAAGCTGGCCTATTATTGTTCGCTCTGCTTAAAATTTCTTGTAATGGTCCACCTGTCCTTAGATTTAAGCACTCAGCTGAGTAAGAAGCACTCTCATTTGGATTCCTGAAACAAAATTTCTTTGCTTATACCAATAAAAAATACTTTGATTTAAAGAATTTATTTTTAATAAGAACATCTGTATAGATATTTGTAAAAAACACAGAAATTGCCTTAAAAAAAGTTTAAAAAAAGTATTAAACCCAATTCCTATTAACTCCATTTGACTGGTTTGTAAGCTCCAATACAACTCTAAAACTCTGTTGTAAACCATAAATTATAGTATGGAATTCTAGAATTTTAAATGCCAGAAAGTCCTACACATTGCTAAATTAAAACATATAGAATCACACTGTGTTGTAAATGACAACGTACAATGAAATGTGCACAGGAGAATTTCCCAGGGATTTTAATCTTTCATTTCTCAGAAAAAAAGCCTTTTAAAATGGCTGGTTCCTATGGTTCTGTAGGTACAGCAATGAAAACACCCAAGTTTTGCTAAATTTTCTTCTGGAAGAGTCTTAGACATTAATCTGGTCAGATATGTATAAATAATAAACAATAATAAACAAGTGTGGTTATCATTACCCGCTTCTGTGTAAATAAATGACTTGCTGAAAAAAGAATTGATGATTCCTATTAAAGATGTGTTACCTATCCTCAGGATTTTGTAATTCTTATTCATCAGCTGAAGTCATTATCTGGAAAGTAACATGCAATGTAAGTAAACAAACAGCATTTCATTTAGTCAGTTCACTTGCCAGAGCTTGTTTATAATTTAGAGAAGACATGTCTTCATGAAGATAGATGTCCATGGCTTCAATAAAGAGGTAGATGGATTCTTTCTCTGTGATAGCCTTCCTGAGAGCCAATATTAAATGAAAGTAAATTATAGATTTGCTCTCATCAGCTGTTTCTGAATTTGTTCACCAGAACAAATCATCTGACTTATTAACATCAACTGGAAAACAAAAACATATTCCCAAATAGACATAAACACACAACCTCAACTGTAAAAGAAGAGGAAAACAAAGGAAAAAACAAAGGAAAAAACAGAAAAAAAAAGTACTTGTGCCCCAAAAAGACTATCAAGGAAACTTCAGATTAGATAATCTGAAATGGGATTTTTGGCTGTTGGTTTCCCTGTGTGGAAGGTTTCTATCAAAACGCCACTGGACTACATCCAGCCTGCCTGCTAGGAGTGCTTAATTGAGCTGTTATAGCTGCTAGAGCTTTGAAAGGTCAAGAGAGCAACAAGCTATCTAGACTGCCAGACACCACCTCACACACCATTGATGGGAGAGTAGTTGTGCTACCCAGGATAGAGCATCTAAAACAGGCAGCCTGCTGCACCAGGCGAGCGGGCGCGGATGGCAGACAGCGCGAACATGCCTTCTTGACTTTAGCTTTCCATATGTGCTGTAGGGAAGTCACGATTTCAATTTTGCACATAAAACATCTTCTGCTAACCCTTCTGCTACCCCTTCTGCTACTTTACATCCATCCACAGGCTGAACAATGTAGCCATCAAAATGCACCTCACAAACACTTAAATGGAAAACAAACTTTAACGCTATTGTTAGAGGAAGAACACTGGGGTCCCTGCAAGATCTGGATTTTTTTTTGTACTGTATCCATCCACAGAGTTTGCATGTCCCGTTTCTTTAACTAAAGACATTCAAGCCACCTTCTTCTAAATATCTTAACTTTTGCATGTAGCGCTCCACCCCAAGCATTATAAATTGATTACTTAGACTGTCGCCCTGAGTTTTGCAGTCTTTCTATTTTTTTATTCTTGTAGTAGAATTTCTCAGGCACTTTACTGTAAACATCAGGCATGTTTACCTACCAGTATCTATTATTATCATTCTTTTTGTTAGGCGGAGAATTATGATAGACTTTTGGTCTGACCAGTGTCATGGAGAGGTGGTAACCCCATCCTCCAATCCATGGTTGTCTCTAAAAAGATATATAACTGACAAAATAAAGAGCCGGGCCCCTTTTTCCTCCTTTCTTCCCACTTCTTTTCCCTACTTGGCCCGTCTTGCTCTATATCTTTCGGCCCCGGCCCTATCCTGACAGAACGGTGTCTGCGTGGTTCTTTCGTGTCTGAGTACGACATTAGACCGCATGCCATTAGTATCTTTTACCCAGAAGATTTCTCTAGCTACATAGGTCTCCTGACATCTAATTAAATAAGAGCTATGAATATATGTGGCATAACAGGGAGGAAGTTGTAAATAATTCCCCAAAACCAGGAAACACACACACACAAGGTGTGCAGAGGAATCCAAGAATTAAGTATGTACCTACACAAATCAGAGAAGCCCAATCAGCTATCTTGCTAACTCTGTACTGCCCTGCCTAGATTATTGCTCCTACCATTAGCACTTGTTATGGCTCCATTAGCTTAATTCAAATTCCTCACTGAAAAATAGCCATTTTTTTAATATCAAGACCTGTAGAATAAATGATGAATATGGAATTGAAAAACTCAAGAACTCCTGATCATGAAGTTATTGTGCTACTTTTTTTTTTTCAAAGTCCATATTGGCTCACATCACTGAGGTAAACTGCCTCATGCAGCATGAGGTTGATCAGTGCATTGCCAGGAAGTAAGTCATTACCATGGCCATTTCCTACAGATGGAAATAAACTGAAACCAAGACCAATGGATGAATTTACAGATTTCATCAGGACTTGGTGCTATCAACACATTCAGAAGGCAGGTCCTGTGAGAGACTTCTTCCCTCCTTCCCGCTGCTGGCTCACAAATGGAAAAGTAGCTGAGAGGTTCAGAGCTCCCTCAAGCAGTTTGGTGGGGGGCATGCTCCACTCATCTCTACCCTTTGCTTTCACCTTCATCTTCCATCTTGTAGGAAGTAATGGGAAAAAAACCAAAAAAGGGAGCTACAATAAAACCACACAAACAAAACACTCAGCACTGGTGAGGCAACACCTGGAGTGATGTGTCCAGTTCCTGGCTCCCCGGTAAAAGGGAGACATGGACATTCTGGAGAGAGTCCAATAAAGGCCACAAAGATGATGAAGGGACTGGAGCATGTCTTACATAAGAAAAGGCTGAGAGACCTGAGATTGTTCAGCCAGGAGAAGAAAAGGATCAGGGGGATCTTTTTGTATATAAATACTTGAAGGGAGGGTACAAAGAGGATGGAACCAGGCTCTTCTTAGTGGCACCCAGTGACAAAACTAGAGACAGTGGGCACAAACTGAAACACGGGAGATTCCCTCAGAACATCAGAACTTTTTACTGTGAGGGTGGCTGAGCACTGGCACAGGTTGTCCAGGGAGATTGTGGAGTATATAGATTTCTAAAAGTTATTTCCTGAAGGGAGAAACCTTGTCTTTAATCTCACAGAGCTCCACGCGCCCCAGGACCCTACATAATGAACCAGGTATTCTGAGCTCTACATGAGGGACAGCTGATCCACTGCTCACAGACTCACTTACATAACAGGGCCTACCCCTTGTGCCTCCACCCTTGGCTTCCACAGAGCTCCCCACCCTTTTATTAACTGTTCATGTGCTGGATTGTGGAGGCAGAGGCAGGGGAAAGTCAGATACACTATAAATACCTTCAATATACTGTCAAAAATAAAAAAGGCTCCATCCTCACTCACTGAAATTCAAATTAAAGACAGGAGGCAAGGAAATAGAAGTGATATGAAGATCAAACAGTAACATCATTATTAAAGAGTCTACTTCACATAAACTACAGGAGGTTAGATTAAACACTGTTTTTTCTCTGGGGAAAAAAGTATGGTCACTACAGTTTTGCAAATCACTAACTGGAAAGTACACTGGGTGTCTTGGGAGTAAGACAGAAATGACCAATCCTTTCCTCTGCATGGCTTTATTAAGGTTTTCCTCTCTAGTGTTTGCCTATTCTAAACTGAAACTGTTTCAGGAGTTCAGGAGCCATTCTGCTACAGGATCGAAACCAGCAGCTCTCCCAGGCTTCCCTTGGGGAAATCCCAAAACTCATATTCAGTGCTTAAAACACAGCTGCGATGTCTCTGAGCTAGTCATGGGGAATGATGCCATACAGAATGACCCTCATTTTTCCAATTTAGGAAAAGAAAACTGTATGGCTTCTACACTTTGGCTGCTGCAGAGAATCCACAGGAAAAAGGCTTGCTAAGGGTGACTGTTTCACAAATCTAGATCCAGCTCTGGATGTGAGCCCATCTTCAGGCATAACACTTCTTTCTTCCACATAAGAGTTCTTCCCAC
Source organism: Machaerirhynchus nigripectus (assembly GCA_013397975.1). Lineage (NCBI taxonomy): Eukaryota > Metazoa > Chordata > Aves > Passeriformes > Dicruridae > Machaerirhynchus > Machaerirhynchus nigripectus. Next base: position 1,544,180 of record VZRQ01009616.1, read on the forward strand.
TAAACACACAGTTTTGGGCATGAATAACTCCATTCCTTGTGCATCTGTACAATATTTACAGTTGAAAATTAATCAAGTGCTATTGTCACTAGAAAAAAATCAAGTGTCTCCTAAAATTCAAAAATAAAGAATCAAAATGCAAAGGAATTTGTCAAAGGACGGACTCATGGCTCTGAAGTAAGCCTCAGAGACTGAATTTAATTTGACTGCCTTTCAAGTCTGTACTTCAAGTTACACTCACACGTTGTACAACTTATCTCTCTGAACATAGCATTAGATGTTGTTGCCTTAGGTTGAACTAAGGTGAACAAGGAAAAGTCATTCCAAAATCTTATGGTTAAAATTTTACAGTGTTCTGGCACAGGTAATTTGCAGAACTATCCTTGACATAATAAACATGCAATTCAAGGGAGAGATTCCCAAAAAGCAATTCTGATTTATCATTTTCAGATACATTCCCATGTCAATACACAGTATGATGAAAACTACTGTTGCTAAACAGCTACAAGTGACTCTCCCCGATCTTAAACATCCTTTTCTCCCTTCACTCAGTTTCTGAAATAAAGTAAGTAGCAATGACTCAGAATAAACACATCATTGTGTTCTCCTTACTGATTTCTAGGACTTACAATAGCATATTTCTAGAATAGCTGGTGTTTTCCCTTGACACAAAAAAATTAGCCCTATCAGCAGAATGCCTGTACACACAGAATTGGGGTTTGTCTGATTCACGAAGAGCAGTCAAAAAGTAACTCCTCTCAAACCTGAATGACATCTGACTGCTTCAAGATATTCCCCTCCTTTAGAAATTTAGCAGCTAGATTTTCATACTTTTTAGAAGACAATTCTGCCCAGCAGGAGCCATGAGTATAACTGGCATTTATCAACATCATATTTAATATTCCATCAGAAGTGCTCCATCCTGCAAGAGGACATAGGCAAACTCAACGGAAGTGAAGATTTAATTTAAATAGACAAGTTCAAAACTTTTGCCTGGAGAACACAAGTGACAAATGCTGGATTTCTGAGGCAACCAAAACATATGCTTTGGACAGCATAACCAATTCCCTGGACTTATAAAGAGGTTTCCCACTCTTTGTAAGGATATTTTCCAAGAAAAAAATCTATGCAAATCAAAAAAAGCTAAGTTTTGAGTTTCTTAGGAAAGTTAAAAACTGATTACAAAAGCTCGAAGTTGCATGCAACAGAGTGAATGAAATTAAATGGTTTTTCCTAAATGACCAATCAGCAAGAAAACTTCTTGCTGCCTCTGAATTACTCTGCTAAAAAAATAGCTTTCCAGTGATCATGTTTTTCACAGAAGAAATCCTAATTAACCCCACACTTACCATCACAGTGTTGGATTATGCTAACACAACAGAGCCCAAAGTCTGCCAGGTGAGACTGCCGTCCGGAAGGAGTGATGAAACACTAAAGGTGTCCCGTGCCTGACTGGGGGCAAGGCAGTGCCATCAGCCCTGGCACACCTCCACCAGGGCCCCAGGAAGGCAGGAGGGATGTGGCTGGAGATGCCCAGCACCCACAGCCCTGGCAAAACCCACCTCAAGGAGGAAGAGCAGATGCTCTGCAGCCACAGGGAAATGCTCTGCTGGGCAAACTGTAGCCTGGGGGCACAGGAGAGCCTCCCAAACATTCAAGCACCGTCTAGAGTCCCATCATCCCTTATGTGGAATTCAAAAGACCGTTGGGAGTAAATTTTAGATGCTTTTGTGTTGGGAGGGTAATGCAGACTATGATCTACCAGGCAGCTGGGAAAAGGAGCTCCCTCTTTCTGCTTTATTTTTGATGAACTACTCCAAATCTGTTTGGTTTATTTATTTGCTTTAACCTGAGATTTATTTCACAAACAAATAGGTAAAGTCCTAAACAAACAAATTACAGCCACAAATGAGACTGCTGGGCCTGCAGCTTTTTACAGTTTCCCGTATTTATGAAAATAAATTGCTTACTATAGTTAAACAAATCTACTTTGCCAGGTATGTGGCAAAGAATGCCTAAAAAGATACTATATGTTTATTTCATCAGTCAAAAAACCTTAATAAGGATCTACTTAAAGTTTTAAAATGTAATGTGAAAGACATATTAGTGTAACCAAGTTAGAACATTTATGAAAATACTAGTGGAAATAGGAGAAGACCACTGCTACCTGGTTTTATTATTAATTTCAAAAATGTAGCTTTTGTCACTGTGTCATGACACTTTGTTTTTATTTTTAATATGAAGTGGTCATAAACCCCAGCTTTTTTCTATTGATAACTGCTTCTTAAGCAGTATTATCTTTGTTAGCTGAGGCTGGTGGGAGATGGTATCAAAGTTGATTATCAGTGCTGTCAGATCTCTAGACTTATTATGCACTCAGAGTAAGCTAATAATCCAAGCTTGTTTATACACAGGAACAAAATGAAAGCAAAGTGGACACCAGATGCAAAAGCTGGAAGTACCAGTCTGTGGCATTTCACTATTAAATTCAACCGAGCTGCAGTATCACTTCAGATACTCACACTGCTGCAAATGTGTGTGCATGCTCACGTGGACATATGCGTGTGCACGTGAAATGCAAACAGTGATCACCTACAGTTCCACTTCTCTATTACTCTATTTAAAAATTGAGTTTTAAGAGGTGGATTTACTGAATCCCTCTAAGAGATGCTTTAATGATGCTATGTTTCTTTTTGTCAGTAGTCTCCTCCCTAGGATAAAAATCAATTTTTATATGCACCGCTAGAATGCCTTAAACCTGTTTTAAATTGCTTTAAATTAATAGTAAACTTAAAATTAAACACTGAAATTCTTCACTGTCACTTTTCACTCACTTTGTCCTTCAGTGACTCAAATAATTGTGTGGGAAGATAAAACAAATGCCTTTTCCACAGTGCAGAGCATATGGCTTCAGGAACAACAGATTTGTACAGATAGAAGTTTAACATTGATTTAGCTTTTACTGAACAATAAAAATGTTCTTCAAGCTTTATGTACACCACCTATGCTATTTTACTTATCACTGAGTAAAGCAAACATCTTGGTTAGTCTGCCTACTAAAATAACACCAAAAAAGTGCATCCCTATTTTCCCCTGAACTATCTTGCTCTAGAGAAAAACTAAGAAGACAAAACCCAAAGTATAGTTTAGTTTGCACTTAGTGACACATTTTGTTTGAGCAGATCATTACACTGCAGTTTCAGGGACCCACAGAGATATCAAAGAGAACAAAAGACAAAAAGGAAATTAAAAAACTCCAACCCCACACAATTAGTGGTGGACTCCTTGCTTTTTCTATTGATGCTATTTCACTTTGCACAAGTATCTAGTAGAAAAGGGACTGGAATGAGATGGCCCACCAGCCTGGGAAAGGTGTCTCAAACATTAAACTACTTTCTATGACACAGAATACGTCCATATTTCTTAGAAGCTGAAACAGCATCAGACAAAGAGATTGAGATTTGAAGCCAAAGCTCTAACACCATTCTTCAGTCATCTAGGTTATTTTCAAGACACTTTAAAATTTCAGACTTGCTTGCAGTACAAACCAGGAAGTAACTCCACAGGACACAATGGAATGAAGAGCAAAATGCAAAAAACTTAAGAGAGATTTGCAACGCTTTACAAATATCTAAATGTAACCAATTTAAAAAAAAAAAAAGCTTCAAAGTTTGATACTCTCTTTTGCTTTATCATCTTCATACACAAGAAAACATTCTATAGCATAATCACTGCAATGCCAGTGACGTGGCTTACTGCTTTGGAAAAACTAAGTTCTTTTCAGCTCCCTAGCTTGGTTTGTGAAAGTTTGTGCAAGTCATACACACACAAATAAGTTCAATGCACAGATAGCTGCCCTTAAATTATTTTCCTGAATGTCTTCTACATTTCTTGCATCTCAAAAACATAGCTGGTTGGAATTAAAAAAAAGAAAAAAAAAAAGAGGAGAAGAATCCAAACTAACTAAATTAATTCCTTGAAATGTGTTGTAGAACCCAGACTGCCATAAAAGGCTCTTTCATACTTCAAAGAGCAACTTCAATAATCAAAACAAAACATTTGCAATTGCCAGTTATATGCAAAGAATGTGCCACTTTTTAGCATGTGAAATTTATTTTGATGTCCTATAGTAGAGTTCATAGATATTTTTCAGTGTCATTTTCCCCCAAAGCTCCTCAGATTTGGACTCAGTCGCAAATGTGTGTGGGTGGAAGAATCCATCTATTTTGCTTACAACGTAGCACTTGAACCACAGGCTGCAAAACTGCAAACTTTTATGTCAGCTAACAATGTCATGCAACGGTGTGGAGCTATTAGTGGTTTTCTTCTGGTCTTCTCTGACATCATCAACTTGTTTCAAACACTGTTTTACACACATACTTAAGAGTGTCAGATCTTAATGTGGGTGTGTTTGGGGTTTTTTTTAAGCTAGCTCTTTTGATGGACATTGCAGTACATTACAATGACATGCTTTGAACTGTACAAAAGAAATGGTTTGGCAGCATCCCCTCACACACTATTAAGGCCAGTTCCATAAGCTCCTTGTAGTCTATCTACATTACAAAGTATGAGAAAAAGTCCAAATTATTTGGAGGCATGGGTTTGCTTAACTCCAAAAGTCCAAATAGCCTCATAATGCTCAGTTGTTAAATTTTTTCAATATCACCACAATACGATAAACAGGACAAGGGAAGTAAATTCAATTTTATCTAGCAAATAGTATCTCACTACTTGAAGAACTTGAAGAAAAATGTTCTATTTAAAAAGCAAGCGAATGGGTGAATACTAAAGTTCAACCACAGACAAAACAGTACTGACAGAAATTAAAAGCTGCCCAATAAACTACGCCAGGAACATTAGAAGTAAGAAACAACTGAGAAAAAGAAACCCTTAGTTTACATCTTACCGCTTCGTAATCCTCACTGCCAAAAAGGTACATAGTTACACCTTCACAGTCTGACACCAGTTGCCCAGAGCTCCCAGCCGCCTAAAGTCAGATCTTCCACTGCATCCTCAGCTCCCGTGTCCCAGCCGGGCAGGCTTCCCAGGCTGCTTTCCCACGCCTGGGCTGCTCCTGCGGCACCGGGGCTCTCCGGCATGAACTCGGAGTCTGCTGGGAGGGCCGCGGGACCGGCGGGATGGAAAACAGCGAAACTCCGCGGGCGCAGCGGCAGCCCGGAGCGGCGTGCGGAGCCGGGCGGGGCGGGGCGGGGCGGGGCGGGCAGAGGGACNGCCCCAGCCGGGGCGGTGCTGGCAGTCCCACTCTGGGCGGTGCGGAGCGGTGCGGGGCGGTGCGGGCAGCGGGACGGGGCGGTGCGGGCAGCGGGGGGCGGCAGTTCCGCGTTCTGGCCCTGCCCCGCCTGGCACGACACCGCCCAAATCGTGTGCGGGGAAACGCGCGGCCGGGAACGCGCGAGTGGGGCCTGCGGAGCCGCGGACGGGACGGGAGAGCCCGGGAGCAGCGCTGGAGCAGCGGTCGGGGGCGGCGGAGGGAGGGGAGCTGCTGCGGCCGGGCCAAGCCGGCAGCACTGGGTGAAGCGCGGGGAGCTCTGGTCACACGTACCCGCGGCTGCTCTGACAAGGGCTGCAGAAGCCCATGCAGCTATCTCACTAGCTATCTCTTAAAGAAAGAAAAATCTCTTCTGAAAAACAAACAAACAAACAGCCCAGAATAGTTGTCCTTTTCTATGTTTCACTCACTTCATTGCTTCCTGCCACTGATTAGTCCCAGACTGCTGTGTAAACACGGTGTAACTATATCTCTGTAGCACAATGGCACTCAGGTAACTGAAGTTACACCCGCCACCTCCAGTGCACGGGAAGCGGATCCAGCACACAGTACCACACCGGGACAGAAGAACCCAAGGACCCGCCTCACTCCTGGCCCAACTTCTAGTCCAGGCACAGCAGAGAAGAAGGAGTAAAAGCAGCCAAATAGCAGGATAAAACCACTAAAAGACTACAGAGACGAATTCACCAACTGCATTCCCAAACTAATATTAAAATGGGGCTTAAAAATAGATCCCATTGAAGATGGTTCAGGAATATAGCATAAAGTGAACCAGGCTTGCAGAAATATTGCCCTCTAGGAAAGGCTGTTCTTCACAACTGAGGAAGAGGCCACCAGTCAGCATCCAGTAACACTGATCAAAACTGTTTCAAACAGCGCTCTGAAACCCATCTCTTCTCAGCTCAGTCCTCTCAATTCTTTATAGTTCATACTGCTGCTAGCAGTATATCCTATAACCAGAACTATACATAAGCACTAAGAAAAAATATGGAATACATAACGTCTTAAGGAGGAAATGTGTGGGTGTATGCTTGCCCATTTTTATCTATAATCAAGTTAATATAATAGACACATCTCATGACATGATGACATGAACACATATAGCATTGAAAACCAGTTCGTGCTACTCAATTTCCCTCTCTTCAACAGAAGAAAGAGAACAAGATCTCTTTCCTAACAAAACAGCAAATGAAGCAGTTCAAAAACATTGTAAATACCTTCCCTGTTCCTTCCCCTGCATCATCCCCTGCTTATTTTAAATAGATCTTGTCTCTACTACCTCAGTTTCTTTGCGTGAGTTAGTAGGATATTCTTCTCTCAATCTGCTTTCTCTGTCAAAACAGACCTTTAGTCCTCTGCTGACTATATGTGATGTGACTCATGAGTCTGGATTTTTTAAGTTCTTGTATGTATCTACAAGCAGAGATAAACCCAAGAAAATGGTTGGAAAGGGCAAATTAGAAATCAGAAGACATTAATTTTATTTCCAACCATATGTTTACAAAATAGCATTAGTTTAATCTGTCAGCTGAACTGGTCACTTCGCATTATATCAATTGCAAATTATGCTTCAAACAAATATTATCATAACAGTGCATTCCCAGAGAGTAAATAAAACATGCACCATTCCTGCATGGTGGTTAACAGGCATCAGATACCTCTACTGGAATGCAATAATCACTTGTCCAAGTTGGTTGTGCCTATCAATGCTGAACGAGTGTGGTCATGCACACTTATTAGCTTTAATGTAATTGCCTAAGCTTTCCTGCACAGTGTTTTTAGTGTGAAACCACACCTGTCAATACTAGGCAAAGGCAGTGTCATCATGCATTACTTTGCTTGTCTGATACAGCTCCTGTAAGCCATTGGAATTTGGGTGCTGTGGCTTGATTGCTCCCTTTTGGATATGGCTCTCACAACTACATTTGGAGGAAAAAAACCCCAGCAGGAATGTTACAAGTACTCGTGACATCAAAAATAAACATATTGCTTTCTATGCATTAAAAATTATGATAATTTAATTTTTTTAAAAAAATCATTTCATCAGCTCGTGTACTTTGAGAATGAATACAAAATCAGGGGAGGATTGCAGTTCACATGGACTCAATAGAGACTTAGGGCATTATTCAGACTGTCACCATAAGTGACTTTCATGTCACAAGTAATTCTCACTACAGACAGTACAAGCAGCCAGAGTCTGGCAGCTTGGACAGTAAATAAGTTGCATTGCTCATCGCTGTCTTCAACTGAAACATCATGACAGGTACCAAAGTCCGTCTTAGGGCTCCACAAAGCAAATTTGCATTTAGCTTTTATGGTTCAAGAGTTAAAAGTCTGCAAAAATGCCAGCCCTGTTGAGGGTGTTTAAACTTAGCAAAGCACTGCTGGATGACCTGTGCTCCACTCCCAGCTAAGTGACAGCACTGGGTTTTTGCTGCACGTCCTTCCCCCAGTAGCTTAGTGTGGCAAGGGACTGGCCAGCAGAGGGTGGGCAGTGTCTCACCAGTGCTGACCCTTGCAGACAGAATGCCATGATCCACACAGAAAGAGTGAGCAGTGAAGTGGAGGAGATGGGGGAGTGAGAGAGGGATGTGGAGAGGGAGAGAGAGGTTGGAAAAAGGAATCTGTGAACAATGGTGCTGAAGAGGTGGTGGGATGGGAAAAGCAGAAAACCAGAGTGCAGAACAAGGATGGATGGAAGCAGTGTGACCCACAGCAAGGAGAGTCTAGAAGCCAGGCCAGAAGACAGGAAAGAAAGAAAGTGCAAAAAAAAGTGTTCATGGTAGGCAGCGAGCACAATAGGATTTGAAAAGACCTTCATAGAGACAGTTGGCTACCTGACTAGCCTAAAGCTAGGAGGTATCCAGGGAAGAGTGGAATGGTGTGGATCAGGGCAGAAATGCTGAGATGGGGTGCCTGGGCAGAACTGGCTGATCAAGCAAATATGGGCCATTGGAAAACTCATAAGTTGGAGACTTCAGCAAGAGACAAAGTTGCTATCCTATTTTTGGGATAGTAATGGAACTGGGATAAAGGCAGAAAGTGTCAAAACCACAGAAACAGGTCTAAAAAATGGAAGATGGAAAGCTAAGTTCTAATATATGGAAGATGGAAAGCTAAGGGTGGAATTTGTCCTCTCCCCCACTGGCACCTTCCAGCAGAACATGTTCTTGCAGACGTGTGACAGAGAGCTACCTAAAATGTGACTTGATGAAGACTGGGCCTTAAGAACCAGCATTCAGGCTGAAGAAAAATAAAGTACTGTGACTGTGAGAGTCAAGACTACAGTCTGAAATGATGCATTAAATCACAAGGATAAAATAAATCACTTTCTACTGTATGCAAGCCCTTTAAAAGCAGTTCTTGCTCATCTGTAGAAGCCAATACAGCAATATTAATCATGTGTTAACAGAGGCAAACAGGTACAAACACAGGTGTGCTCAATATATGTGGACTTTGTTTTCCCTGATTGCTTCCCTAAATTTTGTTCCTTTCATAAAAATCTACTGGTGTATAGTATCTGGTGGCAGGGGAGTAAAGAAGACAGAGCCAGACTCTTCTCAGTGATTCCTAATGAAAAGGCAAAAAACAATGAGTATTACCTGAAATATAGGTGGTGATAGGGTTTTTTTTGTTGTGTATTTTTATTTTACTGTGAAGGGGAGAGAGCATGGGCACAGATTACCCAGGGAGGTTGTGGAGTCTCAATCCTTGGAGATATTCAAAAGCCATCTGAACATGGTCATGGGTAACCAGCTCTAGGTGGCCTTGCTCTGAGCAGGTAACTGGAATAGTTCTAGAGGTTCCTTTTTACCTCAATCACTCTGTGAAACCCTAAAAAATTAATTTAAAAAAATCTGATTCACAATGATATTTTAAGGATTCCATTTCTCCATTCTAATTTTCAAGGATTAAGCATAATGACTTTCCAGACTGTCAAAGAGAATAGCATTTAACTCTAGTATTTAAACCCTGACCATGTCTTTTAAGCATAGCTATGAACTGTCTACACTATAAATAGCTTTGTATATCATAGTACTTCAACACAGTGCCTTTGGGAAAACAAACAGAAAAAAATGCTGACACAGTTGTCAAGGTTAATAGACTAAACAGACCTTTCTTGATAAACAAGAATCTTTCAACTTGTATCCAACAGTAACAACATTTTTTTCTTCAGGAACTCTAATGGAAAGCAATTGACTCTTTCTTACCTAATTCAGATTCAAATTCAAATCCCAGTGAAGAATGTCAACAGCTTGTAACTCCTTTACACAGCTAGCAACAAGAACTGTCTCTTGTAAATGTGAATGTTTCATATTAAAGGAACTTCTGGCAAAAAAACTCTGAATAACTTGTTCCCTTTCATATATGGGATGACGGAGCAAGAGCTATTTCACTTTAATTACCCTCCATCCAAACCACCCCATCCCATCCCATCCCATCCCATCCCATCCCATCCCATCCCATCCCATGCCACACCAGCACTGAATAATTTCTTAATAAGGTTACCTATATGTGAAAATGATGATTAGCAATTAATTTTTTAATTTTTCCTATGAATTTGAGCTCTCCCATTGATTTTCTCCCATAGTGGTCACTCTAACTGTGGGAAACACACTTTCAGCAGCATAAACCTAATTTTTCAGGAGTGTTACTGAGTGTTACTGCCCTGAAAGAGCTACAGCATGGATCTGAAGCCCAGGCTGCCTTGTTCCTCTGGACATCAGCACATTTAGAGGAATGGGTCTTTTGCAGTTCTTCTCATTGCCACTGTAACTCTCTGAGTGCGGTGTGGTGCTAACTGCAGTGTCTCAGCAGTTCAGAGTAACTGAAATAGGACTCCACGTTCTAAGAAACATCCAGGTGTTTTATGAAAATGATAGGACTGCCTCAGCAAGGAAGACTGAGAACATGTTAACCCAGAAGAGTTAACAGCTTGCTCATAGCACCATGTTGCTCATGATAGGTTAAGTAATTCAGCTGGAGCTTCCCAGACTCCTGCTAAACACCCCTATTTGTGTGCTAGGGGTAGACAAGGAGGGGGATGGCAGGGCCAGGACACAATTTGGACCTCTTACTTCTCTTGAATGATACCTTCCTTTCTTTTAAAAGCATCCCTCAAACAAAATAGCATGTTTTGGGGCAAGTTAAAAGGGGGTTTTTTTGTGTGTTTGTTTAATTTTCATATCAGCAGACATGTTGGGCAGCATCCCTGAACATGGTGCAGATTCCAAATTATCAAGATGCTCTGCATTCATTTCCAGAAGACTTTGTATTTCTTTTCTGAATGTATCCATTTTACATCCAACCATAAAAGCAAAGTCCGTCTTCTTCCATAAAATTCCATACATCACGTAGGATGCTTGTAATTCTCCCTTACAGATGGTGTACATCTGAAAGAGGGTTGTTAAGTAAAATTTTATTCTGTGAGATGTAATTTAGGTATATAATAAACCAGTGTCAACTAATTCAAGATGCAATAATGAAACACTTCCTTAAGATTAATGTCACATCTTAAAGCTCAAAACCAAGCCTAAAATGAATGACTAATAGAATAAAATCTGAAAGTATGCCCATGGAAGTACTGGAATGCTATATAAATTTTATTTTTAAACATTAAAGCTGCTTATCATTTGCAGATTGTTATTGGTTATTATGGTTACCATTCTCTAACACAATCCAATCTGCCTGCACTTTTCTATTTCAGGATACAGCAGTGATAACATTAACAGCAGACTTAACTTCTCAACTTGCAAACATACATACATTAGGGGCACATGCTATCTATCTCCTGCTGCACTGAAAGATAACGTGAGTATGTTCTCACAGTGTCACAGAAATAACAAGCTGCTGTTCTCCCTGCAGTCAGATGTTAAAACATTTAACCCAACTCACAATGAGCGTTAGGAACACAGCATGTTTGAAACCATTTGTATTACAGATACATAATACAAATACCTGTTGTATTATGAATCCTCTGCATCACTGAGATATTGGAGCGATGTTATAAATGCTATAAAGTTGGAAAATCTGCCCATAGGTGATTGTTCCCATGTGTGGGCAAGGTTTTTTATTTTTATTTTTTACATGTGATGTAGAGTCATGTGGAACATTGTTTTCTTAAAGCCTTGCTGCAGTGAAACACAGAACAGAGACAGACAGAAAGAACAATTCGAGTGCTCAACATGTTTTTGCTGGTCTAGGATGGTCACAGAAGTTACCTGCAGCTAAATGTGCTGCCAAACACTTCTGAAACAGCTGTAAATTCTGTCAGAATTTTAAGTGGTTGGAAGAAAAAATTGATTCAACAACTATATTTAAAAGACATAATACCCTGAGTATTAAAAAGGAGATAGTGTTCACTTTTCTTTATTTATTAATTGCAAAAAGGGAAATGAATATACTTTTGAGCTCAAGAATACAGTAACAGAAACAACCTGCACAGAGAACACTTAATATCTTGAAGTAGAACATGTAAAACTTACCCAACACTGTAAAAACAGCTTGTGCTGGCTATTTTTCCTTTAAAAATACATCTTTCCACTGAAAAGTTACTGATTTAACTCTGTCATGTTACCACTATGTGAATGCAGCATTAAATAAACAGGGTTTCAATCTCAGTGAAGGCTTTCAGCTCTCACACTCAGCACTCTGCTTCTGGGGGCACTGAAATGAGTGCATGGGCAGCTCCATCATGGCCAGATGCTGATTGCCCAGACCTGGAGACTGAGGAATAACTTTGGCTCGTAGCTGTGCACAGGAGCTACCCCAGACTACCAGGAATATAACCCTCTGGCCACATCCACATCCTGAAAGCTGTGACCCACTTACAGGTTGTCCTCTGGGACAACTGCCGTGCAGTTCCATACTCAGGACACTAACTTAGTAACTGATGATTCACGGGGGAGACGACTGAGCCCCTGTGCCTTTAAAATGGTTTTGGTTTTTAAAATGTCCAACCACATCTCAAAATCACATTTAGAGAAGTGCTTGTAAAACTTGAGCTATTGATACCTCCAAATTCTGTTCTCATTTCAGAAAATAAAATGCATCTAACCAGGAGAGCCACAACAGCAGACCACAGGAGTTATTTGGGTCACTTTGCCTTTGTTTATGCATTTTTGGCACAAGGCATCACTCCACAATTCCATCAATTTAAATTATTGATTATCACCAAACGTTGTGGTTTCTTTGGCCTCATCACTTCTTCAAATCTCAGTTCCCATTTCTCATTTTTACTGTTTTTGAAACCTCTAGTATTTCTGATGGTCACAGTTTTGCAATCCTAAAATCTGAATTATATTTAATTTTTGATGGACTAGCTTGTGCAATTTAACAAGCTTTAGTGAAATGAGTTCTGGTGAAATGTGAAAGCTGGAAAACTTGTCTCTGCCGAAAGGACTGTGTATCTCTTGGGACTCACTTCAGAGCTCAAAACAGGAATTAAGTGGAATTCAGGCAGCATATGTGCTGCTGTAACAGCTCTCTCACCTATGAGGCTGGGTGTCAACCTGGCACAACAGAAATGTACTTCAGTTTAATGAGCAGGGAGCCAGATGTGTAACCCTGGCTGGGAACTCTCAGTGTGTTGCAGTGAAAACACGGCCAGAGGAACCAGCATGTCAGCTAAGCAGAGACAGCAGTTTGCAATGCAAGGCACTAAATAAGTGCACTGAGTTGCTCCTTACAGAGAATTAATGCAACATGTTACAGCAACATGTTCAGAACTGCCCTGATGAGATACATCATGAAGGTAAGGTACTTTCAGTCAATCTTCCTTGTCCACTCAAATTAACAGGATCTTGTTGGCAGAGAGTAAGACGGTGAATACTTGGCAGAGAGTAAGAAGGTGCAAAGGTCTTTCCTATTCTACACTGAAATGACATTTTTTTTCCTCAGCTATAAGCTAGATATAACCATAAAATGTAAAAATGCGATTTTTCAATTGCATTTTTCTGTTTTGCACATTTTTTCCCCCTCCCTTGGGAACACGATTCCCAATTGGTGTTCACAAAAAGAATGCTCTGAACAGCCTGGTTCCCCCATGCTGGCAGCACTGAAGGCTCGTGCATCAAAGCAAAGAGCTTATCTCAAACGGCATTTCTGTGTGGGGCTCTCCTTCGGCCCGAGACTGCAGCACTCTCTTACTCCAGGAAAGGCCTTCAGCCATTTTCTACACCCTGGTTAGAGTTTTAAAGGTGAACCTGTTCCTGTGTTTCAGAAGTCATTCCCCACTACCTTTATAGGTTCAAATCTATGATACTAAGGTGCATTTGGTGAAGATTTCTTAAGTCATTGAGAAACTCCTCCAAAGTAAAAAAAAATTTGCTAGACGTTTGATTTAACATGTTGAAAAAAAGCCAATAATATAAACATTCTAATAAAATCCATACTGGTTGATCTTAATATGGTAGCGACCTATAAAAAGACAATATTCTGAATTCCAAGATGCAGGAATTTCTCCCCTCCTAAACTCATAAAACTGAACCTAAGTTGTATATTGTGTTGTCCATGACATGAACAGAATAATGGATTAACACTAAACCAGCATCAATGTAGAAAGCTGCTTTTAAAATTTAAGAAGGGAGTTGTTCTCTCAAGCAGTTTAGTTTTGACACCTTAAACTTCTCTTTAAATAAAATACTTCTGCCATTATGATGCTTGTTGCAATGTTTATGTCTACACAAGTTCTAGTGAAGCTGGGAGGTCCATGTGAAATCACAGTGATAGAACCTGATCACATTTTCGTGACAGACAACATTTAGCCAGAAAATACCATGATGTCCCGGGAACTCACTGATTTACTCTGAATTTTGCAGGAAGTTAGCAAAGTGCTTAGTTTGAAAGCGCCTTTCCCAGTATTCCACTACAGCATCAGCTACTCAATCTATTATGTAATCAAGTGTTAACCTGTTTCTTACACACCAAAGTGACCCTGTTTCCAAGACATACTGGAAATATTGCAGAAGAGCAGTATTTTAAAACTTCCAACATTACTTTTTCCAATGCCTCATATTTATTCTCATTAAAAGTTTCTAGGGAGCAGATATTGAAGAGATGACTTTCAAATAATACTTTGTTTTGAAAATACTTGTTTCACTGTTAGCTCAGAGAAACGACTTTATCATTTTACAAGAATGATAAAGTATATGCAAATGTGACACAAAGAAAACCAACCAGAAGCTTTCAAAGAAATATCAGTCACTTAAAGTTGCTTAAACAAATAAGCAAAATCACAGAATCATAGAATATTTCGTTTTGGAAGGTCTCAAAGGTCTTTTCGTCCACCCCCAATTGTAAGGCGTTTTTAAGAGAGAAAATTGTAAAGCCCAAGCATGTTTTGGTCACAGAGATTTTCAAGCAAACTTCATCCGGATGAGGAAGCTCTATCCTAAAGAAGTGAGGTGCTGAACTGTGTACTTACAAGGCTGTGGGAATTGCACAGAAATGATAATATATACTTGACTGAGGACTTTGTCAAGCTGAGAAGACACCAAATTACAAGTACTGCATCTCTAAGGCAGTCTTTCTACAGGCATCCTTTGGTCAGCCTGAGCTTACTTGAACTGAAATTTAGCTTTTATATCTAGAATTACTAGCAGAGCTTTAAAATTGTATTTCTTCTGATACTAATATTCTACTAATACCATTAACTAGCCAGCTAATGATTTTTAAGTGATGAATATTATAAATCTTCAACCTGAGAGCATCCTTTCAGCAGCTGCAAAACATTCAGAAAAAAAAAAATAGATGTTTATACCCAGTAAAATACTGCCAAGCGCAATGTATCATTAATGAGCTGAACAAAAAAAAAGTTGTTTAGTGACAGCAGAAGTAATGAAGCTTGGGTTCCCACACACACCTCCACAATACCTTCAGCTCTCTCTCGTTTTCCCTACACACCACATGCTCTGTACCCTCAGCTCCCCTCCCCTCCCCAAACTTCCCTTTCCATGAGCTGAACAGGAGAGAGCATTTGTTTCATCTGTTGCAGAGTTAAAGCTGTGCTCCTTAGCTGGATGGACGCTGCCTTCCAGACGCCAGAGAAGGCCGGAGAGTGCTCTGCATGTCCCATACTGGCACGCTGAGGAATGGCTTCAACAGCTCCTCCAGCCCCCAAGAAGCTCTGCTATAATCACTCAGTACTTCTGAGACCTCTGCAAGACTGGTTTAAATCGGCCACTGAAGTTTCTGAGAAGCACAACTAACAGATGGAAAGTGGGATTGCATAAATCTTGTCTTAGGAAATAAACCTAAAACATCAGAGCTGTTATACAAAGACTGTCCGTACGCTTTAATACTCAGCAGCTTGTTTAAATATAAGCTGATGCCATGAGCATCAATGCAAACATTTAATCTGTCAGTCAGAAGATTTTCAAATCATCATTGTCACAGAACACTGGTTGCTGTTATTAAGCAGTTACGAGTACAGTGTAAACCACAGGCTTTTGGGCTGTGTACATGCAGCACCACTGGTGCAAAAAAATTTGTAAAGAAATACTGCACTTATAACAAAGGACTTTAGGGATCAGTAATTAAAATATTGCAAAAATTCGTATATTCATATGTAATTAGACAACCTATTTTCAAAATTCTGACTTCGTCTGTATTTTGGCCCATAGCAAAAAAAAAAAAAAAGTACAAATATTGAAATAAAGCACAGCAGTGGTTTAATACTCTATAAAATGGTTATCTGAATGCAATTGAAGTTTCAAGGCACTTTACCTCCTGTCCTTTTACAGCCCTTTTTTTTTGTGGCAGCTCCACACCAGGGATCCTGGGAAGCAAATAGCAGAATTTGCCCTTTCAAGTTTATGAATTCCTAGGCTTGTTCACTGCTATTTGAAAATGGAATAAAAAATATCAGCAGCAAATATATATTTCACTGATGCTAAAAATGCAAATTCAGGTAAATTTGGGTAAATTGAAAAAAGGCAGGGTGCCACTTCTCTGCACGGAGGGTGAGGAAAGGACAAAATGTCCTTTCTGGCAGTTACTGAAGTTTCCATACTTCAGAATTTCTATGTTACAATGACTGTGTTGGTGGTGAAAACATACCAGTGGTTATGCAGAAAGTATTCCGTTATTTCACCCTCCTATAACATTTTAATTACCTGGAATACATCAGGGGTCGACTTGTTCCAAGGGACATCCTGAAACCTGGCAATTTAGAACAACGTACCCATAAAACAGTTACCTGAAGTCCTGGTCAGTTATACAATTTGAATCTACTTTTGATGCAGCAACTGCCTTTCAAGGACTGTCATCAATAATAAATTTGCTTAATTATTCATGCCAACAATATGAAAGTTCTCAAGCTCTATCTCTTCTTTAATCTTACTGATTACTTTCCTCCCAGATATTTAAACAATTTGTTTATTAATTTAGATAATGTCTGAGGACTAGTACTGCTAAAAACAATGCTAATTTTTAAACAATTTGTTTATTAATTTAGATAATGTCTGAGGACTAGTACTGCTAAAACCAATACTTCCTGTAAAATGCTTCTGAACAAGAAGTGACTACAGCCGAAATTCACATTAGCAAAGCTAAATAGTCTTCCCCCCATGACCTATCTGGAGACTAGAATAAAAACAGAAAACATGAACAGAATAGTCATCAACTATCACTTTGAAAGGAGGGTTGACCAAATGTTGAGAAATCCATGTACATGGCTCAATCCCTTTTATTCCTTTCCATCTTTGTTTCACTTCACCTATCCTGCTTTTTTGCTGCTCCTCAGTTAACAAGGGCTTTATATCCACAGCACCACTCCCTGTGATCCCCTTACCCTGTCAAACAGTAACTTATCCCTCCATCTAAGAGGACCTCTATGATCATGCTAAAATAGAACTTGGACTTCTTTGTAATGTGATATGAGGGAAAAGCTTCATTTTACTCAATAGACCAGATAAACACAGCTTCTCCTTGATGACATTATTTTACAACCAGTAGACAGAAAGATGAAAATGCTGCATGGGAACATGTACATTAGTTGTGCTAAGTTTCAACATCAGATTGCTTCTCTTTAGGAAAACAATATTTTCCGATTTGATTTTTTTTTTTTTTTTGATTTTACAACAACTTTTCTCCCGCCAAAAAAACGATATTCCAGTTTCCCCCTACGTATAATTATACTGGGACTGTCAGAGAACTCCAAAACATATTATTCATCGGAAACCCTAATAATTAGTTTTATATAAATTAAAACATAAAGACTTAAGCTTTTTACTGTATTAATTAGATATGAAAAGACCAAAGGCAGTTACAGCTATGGTTGAACTTGATGATTGTAAGGGTCTTTCCCAAGCTAAATGGTTCTGTGATTCTATTAGTAGCTGATTTCTGCTATTCTGAACATCCATGCCGAAAATAAGTCCAGAGGAATTGTATATAGTAGTTGCACCCTTTCCTGCTTCATGGCACACTTCCTGTAAGACCCACTGTTGCATTACTTCCCCCACAAACATAAGAGCATAGTCTAACTGGAGTAAAAAGAAGTTGTTTATAAAGAAAAGTTGTCCATAAGAGGAGAACAGAATGATATTAGCAGTAACTAATCAGTTTTTTCTGTGGAGATCCCTAAATAACCCAGGACTAGCAATGATCCAAATCTGATTTCCTTCTAGAAAAAAACTGTGGAGCAGCTGTTAAACAAGACAATGCCCCTGAGTTCTCTCAGAATAATTCTGGAAAGGTACTGTCATGCTTAAGGTACTGTTCTTTTACTGCAACTTCATTCATAAATGCTATAGAAAGAAGCAAACTTAAGCCAAACATTCAGCTTAAATTTATGCTTATGTTAATTATATTTTAATCTCCATCCTTTATTTTATACAGTGTAAAAGAAAAAGCACATCCATTAGAACTCTAAAAATAATATTTTTCATCTATTTAAATTTTAATTTACAGCACAGCTGTAGTGGGATGTCTGCTACTAAAAGTCCCTGGCCCCAGGATACACATAGCTGCTCAAACGCTGCCAGAACAGAACTCAGGAATGTGTTACAACCTAACCCAAACAAAACCAACAGAGAGTACAACGTTTGTGTCTGTAGAAAAAATGTACTTCAAGCTACTGCCAGCAGAGAGTCCCATTGCTTTCATATTGAGAAGAAAACAATTTAGCACAATCCCCAAAATCACGGAACAAACAGCAAGCCACTTTTAACTCCTTTAATAGGGTTAGAGACAGAAGCCCTCAGCAGCAGCCACCTGCAAGTGCTTTCCCTCCCCCTCAAATCATATTTTTACAGTTTTTCCAAACTGTAAGTCAAGTTAGAATGTTACAAAAAAGCAAGCTCAAAAGTATGGTTTGGAGGTCCACAAAAAGGCTGGCACATTTCTCAAAAACATTTCAGCTTGGCTAAATGAGAACAAAATGAAACAGTTTAACTGTAATTCAGTTCACTTGCAAGCCAGCCTCTACACTGCATTGTAAAATTAAAGGGCTCCCCGAGCATCTGGCCTGCACTCCTTCCACATATGCTTACCCCAGGAGCAATGTGCTTAGTTTGAGGAGACATCAGGCGTCTGTCAAGCATGTCAGCCTTGCTCCAAGCAGGCCGGCCCTTCCAGCAGCAGCAACACTTCTCACAGGAGCAAAACCTCTGACGCAAAGCAGCGCACCAGTGGAAACTTCAGCGAATCAGCCCGCATTGACCATTGTTGGAAATACCTGTAACTCTGAGGCCTGCTTTACAGGGCCCAGCTTTTGTCTGTACGGAGCAAGATTGTTTGCTGGTGGTTTCTCTCAGCTGTTGATCTGATTCAGTCCCTATGTTAGGGACAGCTCAGCAGAGAGCCCGTCACCATCAATTACCAAGGAGGAGTGGGAGGGCTCTGTGCTCACGGTGACGTCAGCCACTGCAAGGACGAAGCCTGCACACTTGCTGGAGTAACATCACACTTTATTCACCTCAGAAGTACGGCTTGCAACATGCATGGCCCCCTGGTCACACACAGCTGCTCTGCAGTCAGAAACAGGAGAGGCATCT
Source organism: Machaerirhynchus nigripectus (assembly GCA_013397975.1). Lineage (NCBI taxonomy): Eukaryota > Metazoa > Chordata > Aves > Passeriformes > Dicruridae > Machaerirhynchus > Machaerirhynchus nigripectus. The sequence continues at coordinate 1,563,467 of VZRQ01009616.1, forward strand.
GAGCATAAACACCACATAATCGATTTATTGATGCTTCTGGATACAGATCATTTTTGTTCTCCCCCATCCACAGAGGTATTATGCTGGAATTTCAAGCTGTAAATATCAATTTAAGTTGGAAATTTTCCGTGTAAAAGGAAAATTCTGCTTGACTATATCTAAGGTAGAAGACCTGTTACGGTAGAAGATACATATAAATAAACCTTAATCATGAGTTTTAGATAAACTACCATCCTAAAAAAACTCTCACTAGATATTTCATCACGACAATACTTCTATATATTAGCCAGTGGACTGAAATAATCAGGAAAACCTACACGCAAAATATTATTGACCCTAATGAGTTTAAGAATTTGCAAGATTAAGGTCAACTGGCTTAAAATAAAAGCGTAGGTTAGATGTAATTAAGGACTAAAGATACATGTCTGCATTGGTCCCAGGCTTCTGGAGGTGTAGTAAAGAGGGGAAAGGAGCAGGCAGCCACAGGCAAGGAACAGCAGGAAGAGAAAAAGAGCTCCAGAGAAGCCACTTTCCCCCTCTGTTACCACTGAGATAATGAATGCTGAGGCAGTGACTCCCCAGAGTAGCAACAAGCACAAACATTGTTTTGGCTCCAGCTGCTCAGTGAGCTGGGCAATCTTCTCCTCTGCCTATACCTCAAGACTGGTCTTTAATAGGCATGTGAAGCAAACAAAACCCCACAAAGTCCAGCCTCTGGTCCACGAGAGCTGAAAACATTGTCTATTTTCAAAGGCCAAGGTCTTAATACTGACTTTGTGTGTAGACTCTGTAAAGTCGACGGTGCTTGGAGAGGGAAGGGCAGACCCTACCCACATGTCTCACAATAAGTATTAAACCAGATTTTTTGTTTTCCTTTTAAACAAAGACTTCAGACTGGCTTCCATTTATATGGACTGGTTCCTACACATTTTTTCACACAGACACTTTTAAGGTGCACCAAGGTTGATCAATATAAAGTCATCTTCTTAAAATGTAATTTCTTACTTATTCTGCATATCATACTGTCAACAGTTCTAGCTCACTGAAACAAGAAGTGACTTGTGGTTAATACCTGATCAGGTGGTTGTTTTTTTGCAGTGGTTTTTCTGATTTTTTTTTTTAAGGGGACTATGGGAATGCAGGATTCTTAAAATTTTACCACTGTTTCTGAATTCAGTATTCATTTTAGGTCCACTTTGGATGCCAGAAGAGAATTAAATAAGTAGAAACCTTGCCCTTATTTCTCATGAAATAGACATTTCTATCTACCTGAAATAGACTGAGCAAAGAAAAATACACAGAACATTGACAACCTCTTGCATAATTTATTTTGACTTCCATAAGGCACTTCTAGGATGGGTATTAAACTCAAAATGTTGAAACAACTGCTGGTTTCCAAGGAAGCAAACAGTAAACTTCAGCAAATACAATTTTAGAAGACTGTGAGAAGTATAGCAATTTCTGATGCAATACTGTATTAATAATGTTGGGGGGTTAACAGTAAAATTACTGAGCAAGCTTTTTAGCAAAGTTATTATCCTAAAAAGTTTAACACATGCTGTGGGACACAAATACCTTGGGGCAAATCAGAACTACTCTGAAGAACACACAGTCACAGTCCCAGCTGAAATACCGCAATTAGGACAGATCAGCTCTTGTTCCAGGGGCTTATTTTCTGCCCTTCAGCAGATTTTACAGAATACTGAAACTAAGCTTGCAAGACCACGCTGTCATCATGGCAAATTTTGTATCACAATATTGAAACAAAATAACTTTGTAGTAGAAAACACAGTAATGAGAAAATTTAAAATGTAGAAACAGCAGTAGAAAAATTTGCCAGTACCAATCATAGTTTCAAAAGCTCCCTGAATTTTCCAGTCATAGCATAGAAACACCTCTTTTTCTTCCTTTTTTTTTCTTTTTTTTTTTTTTAAACTTCCGAGCAGTAAACAGCATGGAACCAGTATACAGTAAGTGCTAGATGACTTGGCCATTTTTTGCCCAAGAGGGTGAATCATCACCTAAGAAGTACCAGATCTGTTAAAAGGTATCTGCTGTGTAACCTGACAAATTAAGATGCCTTAGAACAAAGACCTTCAACCCCTGACAGAAAAACACATCTCTACTAAGAGAACAGGAATGCAATTTATTTTATTAATGGTAATAGAATTACCATTTTAGTTCATTCTTCCATCCTGTATAGTTCTAATGGAGAAGTAGCCTTAACTTTAATATCTTAATACTCTGTATTTACACAGTAATCAAAAGTCTCAATTAATTTTAAACACAACTTTATGAAATTTTACTGTGTTTGGACTATAAATGGCATTAAGCACATGAGAAGTACTGATTAACTAAATGTTCAGTAACATACTAATAGAAGCTTGCTTGTAAATGTTCAAGCTGCTTTGGTTTTGTCTTTTTGTGTAACAAAGCAAGATGGATGTCAGTCTATACAAGTTCTTGTTGACAAACCAGATCAAAAATGAGTTGTTAAGAGATCACACAGTCAGTAACTCAGAAGTGCTAAAACCTTAAGACATATGAGTAATTTTTCTCATCACCAAGTTATTGTGCATCAGCTGATCCATATGTGGACATGTGGGCATGCTTAGCATATGGCAAACAAATTAAGGCAATTTATTGTAATTCTGCCTCATTATGAATTATGTTATCTGACATTTGCTGATGGGTATATGCATGAACAGGTAATGCATAGCAACTCATAAATCTGCATATCTAAATCTAATACATGTATATCTACTGAAAAATGTTTCAGTTTTGCATTTCTTTCCCATTTTAAAGGCAGATAATGCATTTGCTTTCTTCATTTACCTCAGATATCACATTTGCTTTTTATTCAGCCATTAAGTATCTCATCACTCTTACTCAATTTCTCCAAACGTAACTTCTTGTTTCTGAGCTGCCTCAGTTGGCCCTCTAGGTATTCAAGCACCCCATACAAAGAGCTCAGGTTGAGTTAACTACAAACCAAGCTGTTCCTTTTTCCTAGCTGAAGGTGCATATTTATCCTTTTCCCATTCCTGTAAGTGACACGTTATCAGCTCTTCTCACCTGGCCAGAGTCAGCATCAGAAGAGTTTGCTTTCCCCTTTTAGAAGACCCAAAGTCTTTCCAAAAGATATAAAGGTATTAAAATCCCTCATTTATTTATCACAACAAGACAGCAGAACACTGTATATTCCTACACGAAGTTGATATATATGAATTTTGACATCTAAAATTTTTTTTGGAGGAGATAATAAATTAGTCAAAGCTCACACAGAGTCAACAATTCAGATGCAAGCAGACCAGACTCAGATTTTTAACTCGTTGCAACAGCCTGTCCACAGAAAACACGCAAACCCACCCACGCCCTGTCAGCAGGAGAGCGCTCGGCTCGCCAGCACATGTCAAAGTTCACAAAGGTTTCTCAGGTTCATCCTTTCCTTCTCAGACCTGTACCAGAGGACCAGTCTGCTCGCTGTTGTGCACACTGACTGACAGAGCAGGTCCCAGGTGAGATGCTGGGACAGCAGCTGGGTGATACTTCCGGTCAAAGAGAGAAAACCCCCAGTACAGTGGGGGCTGAGCTTTAGCATCACTCACTGATCACTTCCCCAGTTCACTCTGCCCAGTTTGAGTAAGGACACAAACAGAGTCTCCTGCCTCTAAGAAGTTTGTTCAGTACCAGATTTAAAGTCAATCTTTTGTTTTTCTTTCCATGGCCAATGAAAAGTCAAGTATTTTCCGTAAGTGGGAGAGGGCTGCAGATGAAAAAATTGTCACGGAATAAAGAAGAAAATTCTGTAACCCCTAAATATTGTAAAATAGGTTTTACGGTATGACACAGGTGAGTATTCAAACCAGCAGGGTTACTGGTTATAACAGACAGGGAAAAGTTTGGTGAGTGTTTTTTAAAAAGAGCAATCTGACTTGGCTGGAAACCTACAGGAACAAAGAAGTCCACAGCTGTGTTCTACAGCTGAAAAGCACAGCTGCCTAGCCTGCCAAGAACTGTACCTTGATTTTCCTCATTTTTGACCAGCTGACTTGAAGAAACTGCAAATTGTTGCTCCTGAGACCATCAGCTACATCTGAGAGTGAATTGTTGCATCTTCGTGGATGCTGATCTTCTGGAGTTCAAGTACACACTGCTTGGCAAAAATCAGTTTGGTGGAAAATGAGGGATTCCACCAGTCTAAACACACTCCCATTTTTTCATGACACTTACCTTACTGCAAGATTCACCAAGTAGGATCAGTGCACAACAGCCCTTCACAGTTAAGTGTCGGTTAGGCAAGCAGGATTCAGAGTATCTACAGTTTGATTTTAGTTTCTGCAGAGAGGCTGCTTCAGCACTAGATGAAATTTTAAGATGGCACTGAGAGATGTGTTAGGAAATTTACAGGAATCTGAGTGCAGCACATAAAATGCAAACATCACATAAACCAACTAAACTAAAGGTTTAAATCAGTTCACACTACTGCTGGGAGCAGAGCTCTTGGTCTTTTCCACTCCTGCCCCCATCCCTGGTACCCTCAGCAGGCGCTTCCTTCCCCTCTACCATCCCAGCACTTGTCAGACCCTTCCAGGAGGACAGTGACATACCTGGCTTAGTAGGAAACTACTTGTTTGTTTTGTGGGGTTTTTTTCAGGTCATTAAGATGAAATGCATAAAGGAAAACAAAAGCAGGGGAAAAGATGCTTGTCGTGGTGGGGCAATACCATCACTGCAAAGCCTTACAAAATAACCCACCGAGGGCATAAATTCCTTTGTGAGTTTAATTTCTATCTTGTGATGCATAGCAATAGCTATGCAATGTAATCCTGTATCAGTTTAAAAGCAGAAAAGAGAGCTACTTCAAAAGTATCTCACATTAAAAATATTACTAATTAACCACTCCCACACAAATTCTTAAGCAAACAGAAAAAATGATGGCTTTTAAGATACATACAGTTGGGCTTAACATTTAAATGAAAGGGGGTTTTTTTGTTAAAGATAATTCATGTCACATTTTTCCCCACTGAAGTACAAATTTAATTCCATCCACAGTGAAAAAGGCACGCCCCTCCATCCGTATATTTTGATTTTATACTTATAATAGCTACAGACAACGTTAGCTTACTGCAATCTCCTTCGATGGTAATTCTTCTGAAAATGTTCTTATTGGTGTGATCTGAAGCCCACAAGGCTCTCTTTGGTTGGCTTTAGATTAGGCCCTTACATAACCGCAACATCTGGGGTCCATTTCAACTATGCAAATTCCAGCAGACACAATTTCTGTGTGTATAAATTAGTTTTTGTTTAACAGACACCTCTAATTTGGAACAGATAATACATGTTCTCCAAGAAAATAATCAAATAAATAATGTAATTTTGTATGACATACACCCCCAATGTATTCCAGTGTGGCCATTTTTTTAACTTTGGTGCCTTGGAAATTAATATCCGTATCTGGACAGGGGATAAAAAGCACAGCAGGCCAATATTGCCACAGCTGGAACTACTGGAAAGTAGAAGACCCAGGATCAGTAGTCTTCTCCTACTTTATTTTTATGCAAGGTATTAAAGTATTAGATATACTGTGTAAATTCCAGATTGATCTGTGATCTTACTCAGGAGCCAGGAAAGCAATCTAATACTGAAGTACAAAAAGGCACACTGCACCGCTGCTGAGCCCACATGAAGCAATTGTTAATAGGTGAGTGAATGCATGTTTTTCTATCAGCAACTCCTCAGTGAAGTTTGGGACTGCTAGCAAATAATAAAAACTCCCCACACAACAGCCCTTTAAGTTATATGTAATGCAGAAGTATGATGAATTGTTATAATCTACTTTCTCCTGAAGCATAACTTTCCTCCGGTTAAGAACAATTACAAATTCTTGTTAAGTTGCCTTTTTTCCGACTGACAATAAAAAAAACCACACAAGGATATCTATATCCATCCTTGTAGCTGCACAAACAACAAAATGTTAACAGGATTATCACTAAATCCTTGCAAAGAATTCATTATTACTACTATAGAAAAAAAATCTTGCCGAAATAAATGGATAAGTCAGAACTACTATCCAGTAAGGTGGACTGATTTACAGGGAGCCAGAGAACAGTCTTCAGATTACAGCCTCTAAGATTATATCAAAAATAGGTCAGTACAACTGTTCATTATAAGGACTAAATATACGCAATTTTAAAATTATTTTCCCAACTCCTATCAATGTGACAGGAGTGAATTATTCACACTATTTATTTCATGTTCTCCATTGGAGAACCATTTATCACAGAATACTACAGCCTACGAATATCTGAGATTGTCTATCTGTACTGATAGAAATCATAGTTTATTAGGCTGATAATGCAGAATTTTCAGTGATCCTTTGCAAACAACAGCAATCTCTACCCATGAATCTAAAAGGCACCGGGCTTTGCAATTCATAGTTCAACACTACTTATCTGGATTAGGAAAACAATTACTTGCAAATTAAGACATATAAACAGCCTCAAGAAAATGATGTAATAAGCAAAAAGAATGCTAACTTTCTCTTTTTAATAATAACAAACACTGTAGTTTGGATTTTTTTGTTTTAGGCAGGGAAAGAATGATAAAAACCACAGTCATACCAAGCTTAAACTACAATATATTACACACATAACCTACTTTGACAGAAGACTAGACTGCAAAATAAAGCAATTAAGCATTTAGTCAACGTTAATTGAATTCCCTTGTCCTCACCTACATAATCATATTCTCATTTCCAGGGAGCTCCTACATTTTTCAGCACTCAGACACATGAATGTTTACTGATCTACTACTTTATATATATATTTTGTGCTCTTTGTTCCCCTGAGTATTTGGTCCCCAGGCTTCTTGTACTGTTCCGAAGCCTGCATTATTAACTTGTGTTTTTTATTTTCTGAGAAGCTCATCATAAGCATTATCTATAGCTTCAAAAATTTATCTCCACAGTAAGAATGACAGTAAAATGATGGGAACTTTTTTCCCACTTTTCAGATAAGATTTTAGGCAGGCAGAATACAGGCAAAAGGGGACTTAGTATCGCCTCAGTATTTGAAATTGGAGCATGCAAACATCTTGTTGCCTGTAGCACCAAAGGTTGGTGTGTTAAGAGAAAGCCTCCTGCTCCCAGTACCAGTGCCTCACCTCCGAGCAGCTCAAAAGAAGAAGAGAACCTCTAGTAAGGAACCTTATTAGACACGAGGAAAATTTGTCATTCACTCCCATGAAAACAAAAAAAAAGAAATTATTTTTAAAGTAGAAGAAAAGTGCTAATTAATGGGTAGAACAGAATTTAAATGCAGGCAAACCCCTTAAGGCAGGAGCATCCCCTCCTCTTGCATTTTGATCTAAAGATCAGTGGTCAAGAAAATCTTAAGCCATCACAACCATCTGCCGTGTAAATTCAGAAACCATATTGCTCTTGAGTAAGTAACATACACAGGAAATGACAGAACTGGACCCAAAAAGTGAGTGGACACAACAAATTCTTCGAATACGATTCCATTGAGAGCCAGTGAACACACATTAAATAAAGCTTAGGAGTAGTACCACAGTGGCAGTTTTTGTGCCAGTATTCATGGACAATAAAATGTTATGTGGGAGTATATCACTGCATACTTGCTTTGTGCTTATAGTTCTCTCTATTTCTGCTACTACTGCAGAATATTGCAAACAGCTAAATAAATCTTTGATCTAACTTGGTACAGCATATTTTATGTCAAGTGCTAAATTAATAGATGACTAAAAGAAAGAGAACGAGATACACACCAAGTTCTCCAACTTTCAAAGTTAGCTTAAAGGCTGATATAAAACATAACTCCCAGGAAGCGTCGTGGTGCTAAGCTGCCCCTAAGCCCCCTTCAGGGCTTAGAGATCCCTCTGCAAAATCTTCCAGGGAAGGAGGTCAGTGTTAAAGTTTCCTTTTCGCTCCTTTTATGTTTTTCTCTTTTAACTCTGGTTCTGTTCTTGTGATCAAGGACTTTGCTTTCCCTCTGGTAAAATAAAATGCAAACTCTTGTTGTGTTAGCGCACAAATTTCCCGGAAACATCAAACCCAAGTGTGGGGTACTAAGTGCAACCAGTCCCCTTGTATTACTGTACACAGGAGAAAATAATGCACAAGGAACTGCTGTGTGTTTTCCCTACACTGCATAGGTCAGTATAGGTGTTTGTATCTCTAGTACCATGTTATAGGAAGTTTTCCCTACAGCATTAACCAGTGCTTTCAACATGAACTAGGCAGCTGAGGGACAGCCCAAGACAGCAGGAGCTGCCCAGGAAGTTAAATTATCTCTGCAAATAGAGACTTCAGATGATAGCGTTATTTTATTTTCCTCCCTAATATAATTCAGTCCATTTTTCCCATGACTATTTCCTTAATATTCTCCATGAGTCAAGGACATGATATACTCTACTTTTAAATCTCTTTTTGCCCTTAACCAGAAGCTGCAGTAGACATGGTACTTCCTGTTTAAATTTACTGTATAGCTAATGCCAGTATTTTGTTTTGAAAAGTTTCATTTTCAACACGAAATATATTTGTGGAAGTACTATTTTTCAAAAGTAGAATATGGAAACCAAAGAGTCTTAATATTTTCTGACAATGCAATACCACTGACTGTACTTCAGATCAGCTGTTCAGCTAGAAAAGAAAATTATTTTTCAAAGCATCTACTGCTATGTGAGTTATCAAGCACAAAATGACTTACAAATGACTGCTAAAATGTAGTCTTGGCAATGCAAATGCCATCTTTGATAAAAGGGCAGAAATGCAAATGGTTCTTAGTAAACATGGAGGTACCTTGAAGGGCTGGAGAAAGATCATGACTTTTCCTCCTGGCTGACCTGGCTCCTGGTCCGCTCCTTGCAGTTAGCAGGGCAATCACTGCAGGGCCCCAGAAGATAAATTGGTGGCCACTCTCATGGGACAGTACTCCTGGCTCCCCTTAGTGGAGTTTAATGCATTGACATGCCTGGACCATTCTCCTGAACCAAAGCCAACTGCCTTGGAGTTGCCAAGTCCAAAGTATTAAACTAAGTCTCTTCCCCTTCAAAAGAGGATGGTTGAATCCAAACTGTCCCACAGAACTACCACGTGGCCTGTGCTGTCTCTCAAGCGATTCCGAAGAGCTGCCTCGAAGTCTGTGAGCTAGTCCTGGCCAAAGGCACACCAGGGACTGTTCTGACAGCTCTACAGAGTTGTGCTCCTTTGTCAGGAAACTTCTGATGCTCCTCAGCTCCCACTTACAGAAACAGTCTTCGTGTTAGACAGCTTCAGTAACTCCTATGGGCAAAGCCACACCCAGTTACGGGCACAAATGTATTTTAAAATGCCTTCAGGTGATTGTTTCACCATAGTTTCTAAGACAACTCAATTATTTCTATTTTATATCGTCACCTGCTCATCTAGAGTTTTCCTTTAAAAGACAGACTCTCTTTCCCCAGAAGGCGGGGCCAGGTCATCAGCTGCTCATGGAGCATCTCACATCTCTTAAAGGCTTTGAGAATTTCTGCCAAATTTGAGCACAGCTAATATCAGCTTATTTCTGTTCTGAATTTACTTTTTCACTTCTCACTAAATTATTTCCATAAGGATTTGGTAAAGTATGTGAAAGGAAATTTACAAAACGAAACAAAATTTTGTTGGATGCAGCACGGTCATTTAAATGCCTCTTTGGTTTAATTGAGTTGGTGTTTGCTTAAGACCTAAGTTACATACACATCTTGGTATTTTACACACAGATTTTACCACATTTCCAGGAATTTTACACACAGGTTTAGGTTTGCTGATAACATCCATTAAGAAAAATACATATTTATCTTTCTGCTCCTTGGTTTATTTCTATAAACTTCTTTAAGATAAATTTTCCCGGATACAGACCCACCCCTACCCCTGCTTCCCTTCTCATCGCCTTTCCACACAGAATTTCACTAACTTTTAGACACAGGAAACATTCAAATCAGTATAACAAAATACAGATTAAAGCACATGTTCACTTTGGATCATGTGCAGAGAAATTCAGACTTCATGGCTCCCCAAGACTGTGCTCATTCCTGTACAGCTGCAGAGAAGAGGTTTGTGTGTGGGTTTTTTTGTTTCGTTTTTTATTCTTGGCCAATAAAAGATCTCAGTTGCACAGCAAATCAAACATATGAAATCTGTGCGCTTCAGCTCCAGACAGCGGTCAGAATCAGAAAGTAATCAGAGACAGGAATTAAGGGAATGATTTTGTGTCCCAGATCCGGGGAATACACAGGATTGCTGGGCAGAATTTAGACAAGAGGCTGCAGAAAGAAGCTTCTAGAAAAGAGAAATAAAAACACCAAAACAAAACAGAACACAAAACTCCCATTTGCTGTTTCTGGTACATAACAGATATTCTGGGATTAGCTCATGATGCAGAGAGGTGAATACACTGTAGAAAAGAAATAATATGAATTACAAAAACAATTAGGCTTCTTACATAACAAAGAAAAGAAGGGAAGGGGATTAAGCAAGAAAAGAGAATGAATCAAATGCAAGTATTTTCTAAAAGAGCATATTTTACTACAGGAGCGATTTTGATTCTGATGCATGGCTGCAGCTGGTTCGGTGCTGCTCTGCCCACCCAACACCCTCTGCCCACCCCGCAGCTGAGACTCAGAGAAGGAGAAGGGACACCCCTTTGCTAGCTCATGGATGGTAAAGAAACATGGAATTAGTATTTTACACCTCTTCCTTATAACATTAGAAACTAAAATAAATTTGTAGACTGAATTCCCAATTGTTACATATTTGTTTCATCAATAGCACACGGAAGTCAGAGATGAAGCACTCTTTATCAGACTGTGTTCTTCCATGCTCTGTGCAAATGTTGTTGGCAACACAGAAAAACAGAAGAGTGTTGTGGTGTCTGACAACAATGAATCCTGAGTTAAAGATATTAAACCAATATTCTCAATTACCACTTCCGTACACCTCAAAATATTAAAAGGCCAACTACAGCACCTTAATGGAACATCTATAAATCAGATGAATTTTTAAGAATTTGATTGTTCTGATTACTTCTATTTCAAATGATAACTTCTGCATCAGTCTTTTTTCATCCACCTTTTTATTCAGCCAGCTGTTACTCAAGCTGACTTAAAAGCTCACCTTCAATTCTGTATAATTTTTTTCTGTATTAGCGTTCCCTTCTACCTCTACGTTGTTTGTTGCTCTCACCATATCTTGACTTTTTTTTCTAACCAATATGATTTTCCTTCCTTCTTTTAAGCCATTCAAGCTCAACTTATTCTATTGTTCTCCTATATTGGTGCTCCTAGAAAAAACAAACAAAAAACCTACAAGTAAGCCCCTGCTCTAAACCCTATTTTCTTAAAACACCCTGAAAATAATAATTTAATCAAACAGTAACATAACTTTTGTTTTAAAGACTTGAACCTTACCTGAGAACTGTCAGGAAATACAGTTTCCTCAAAAAAAAATTCTTATTTTTTTTTCCTTATGAAATCCAGTAGAGCTAAATAAAGATCCATTACTTGCAAAAATTATTTCTGTTGTAAATCTATTAGATCAGCCCTGACAAAAATGAATTTGTAATGAAGAATATAAATAATTCAGGTCCATGGAAAAGTCAGGTCATTTGGAATGTGCTACATCTCTAGTATTTTTGGTTTAAAGCTGCTTTACAGGACATTTTGTGACAGATACCTTTTGATGGAGAGTTCAGAGCCCCCCCCTCTCTCCTTTGTCATGTATTTCTCATCTCCTGATACACTTCCTCATCAGTTTGCATGAGAAACAGTGCACGAGAGAAAGGAAAGACTCTGGTATCAGTTTGCCCCCACCGAGCCCAGTACAGTCATGAAACAGGTCAGGTAAAAGGCTGCAAAACTACCAGTGTTGTTTCGGTTTAAACTGAGATAGAAAGGTATTCTTGCTAGTAAGCAGAATCATTTCAATTTCCCCTCTTCTTTGAAGGGTGGGGTTACTTAAAGGAAGCAGAATGCTGCAATTCTGTTCATAAAAAATCCCCAAACCGACAACGCGGGCCACTAAGGCAAATTCCCACAGAGAGCAGAACTTTTCCTTACATTTGTTATTTTTACAATTTACTCCTTATCTTGCCGTGAGAGGAAATCCAAGTGCAGTCACATTTCAAGTAACCATTTTGACCCAGAGCTCAGTCCCTTGCCCATCCCATCCACCCCTGCGGCCAAGGCCAGGCTCAGGGGCACAGAGGGAGGGTTTGGCTGCGGTCCCCAGCCTCTCCCTCAGCAGAGCAGACAGCAGGCAGGGTTTGTCCTGCCACCGCTGTGCCCACGGAGGAGCGCGCTGCCCGCCCGCCCAGCCTGCCTCTCACTGATTGCTTCTTCCTAAGGAGATTTAGGCAGTTTGCGTCAATCAAGGATTTAACACAAGACATAAATGCCATCCCCTCTTAACACAAACAAACAGCTGCCAGCACCTTTCTTGATGAGCCAAGGGTGCATGGGTGGCTGGCAAAAAGTTAGTGATTTCTAGTGTATTCTCCTCTTTTACTATCTAATCTTATCAGTTAATCACAGGACTGATTCTAAAGGTTCTCATTTCTCTACAGTAGCAAAAAAAGTACTTAAAATCTATGAGGGCAGGTATGAATTGAAGGGGAATCCTTAAGAAAAACAATATTAAAATTCCTGAATTACTTACAGAGTATGAAAACCATTAACAGAGTAAACATAGGCAGTCATTAAATATTTTTCCAGTGCCAATTGTCTTAATAAGGAAATAGAACTCAAATAATGAGTTACTGTGTAAGACTTAAGCCTTGGTCCATGAAGACGACCGCAAAACTGCAGAAAAAAATCGGCATTCACAAATTACAGGGCTTCAAACCTTGTCAGATTTTTTTCCAGTAAATTGAATAATAATAAATATTATTCAATTAGTATCCCGTTATTATCCTTGTTATTCTATATTATATTACTAATAATTATCAATAATATGAAATATATAAAAGATTTAATTAATAATCTCGAATTTCTATGTTTCAAATTGCAAAACCAACACAAAACATAAAAAGCTTGATTTTAGAAGCAATAGCTTCTGCTTTTTTAAACCTGGCCATGTTCAACCACATACTAGCAAACCAAACAATTACATAACAGAATTATGAAGTCTTTAAAAACTGGCCTAATCATTGCACAATGAACTTCAGGAAATTATCATGAAATTAGCAGTTTGCCAGATGTCCTGCAGAAGGAAACATCTCTTTCCCCCAAATAATCTGTCATCCAGCAGCCGGGTACATTTCCCCTCCTCACTCTTCACCACCAGCACATCAGCATTTTTATCCCAGGTTAAAATGAAGGGACCTAAATACAGCTCACATATTGTTTTATTTCCTCATAAGATCATTTAGATACAAGTACCTCTTCTTTGCCCTAGATTCTCCTTTCAGTAAGCTGTTTGGTAGCTCCTACAGAATACAATTACCAGTCACAGTCATCCTTTTAGCCACAGTCCCAAAAGTTCCCTTCACTATGACAGAAGCTTATTGTGATTATATCACCTCTTAGCACTTGAACTTTTGATCTGATTTTCTTAAAAATAGCAAAGAATCCCAGTTAAAGAACATTATTGAAAATAACAGTGGTAATGCTATTTCATCAGCTCAATTTTCTTCTAGTCTCTTGAAGCAGTGGGCTGCGTATTCTATTCTACATTCAGATTGACTCAAAGTTCAAAGCTGTGTCTTGGAGTAATTTCATTCTGACACTGTTAAATAGCAATTCAGGAAGCATGCAAAGCATCATTTTCAGGTAAAGCTTGTTCATCTTAACTTCCCATGCTCCTCTGCTGACAGGTTTTGGGAGTCAAATCCAAAACTTTCCACCCTCAATTTCCTTCTCTCTTTCTATGCCCCTGCAGAAGCAGGGAGGGTTGTAGGACCCAGCGAACTGCCTTGCTGGTTCAGCACCTAGTCTTCACTTTGTGGCTTCCTTAGGACCCTCCCTGCCTTTCTGGAAAACCCCAGGTAAACAGCATTCAATTTTGTTCTAAGGATGTCTTCATAAACTTTTAAAACGCTAGGTCCTGCTGAAGGGGTAATATTTCCCAGTCTCTTTGAAAAAATTAAAATCAGATCTATTTCTCTTGAAAACAGGGTCCCAAACATATCCTAAATTTCAGAAAACAAAGTAAATGCTGGGACTTTGTGGAATGATTTTGTCAACACACGATCTGATTACCTTTTATTTACTTTTTTTAAGTCAAAGGGGTATGAGCCTGCTTCTACCTGGAAATAAATAATGTAACATGGAAATGGAAATAAATATGCCACAGAGATTTAAAAAGTAAAATGGCAATCGCTGGGACAGTTCTTGTCCTCACTTCTGCTCACTCAATCCTAATTAACACCGGCAGAATTTGGCCCGCTGTACAAGCCCCATCTAATCCCCCCACTGTAGTCTGCCACGCCAGAAGGTTATTCCTTGAAACACTCCCCAGTAAGCCGGATAATTCTAGAAATGACATTTCAATGCCACAGAATCAGTTTGCCAGTGCTACGATTTAATTTCTAAGCCTTTTCCACTTGACCGTACTTGTATTACAACATAGAAATGGTGACAATGGAATCTTTTTTAGAAAGAAATCAGAAGCAACTATGAGTATTTTTGCCTGTAGATTGGGACACTCATTTGGAAATTACTGAGTCTTTGCAAGGGCAGTATCACCCCTCATTTACTGAATGCATACAAGGTCCCTCACAAATTACAAAATACAAGCAGAGCAGTTAGAATGACAGTAACAGAGAGACAGAAAATCATCTAATGAGTAAGATAAAAACAACAAACCTGTTTGCTTCATGTCTTAGGACTGCATTTAAAATGAGACACTGGAGCAGCAAGAGCAGAGCAGCAAGAACAGAGCAACTGTTTTTACAGTATTTAGCTCCTGGCTCCTGGAAAAAGGGCCTATGAGGGCAGAGGAACATAGGGAAAAAGTGATGGGCTGACTATCCCAGAGGCTGCTGGAGCAGAACTGGGGAGCGTTTAGATTTGGTTGCATCATTTGTCCCGAGGCTGACAGCTGCAGAGGCCATTTTGCACCTCCTTGCCTGAGCTGCACTTACAGCTCACTACCTATAACCCTGGATTTAAGAGTGAGGGTTTACCATAGAAAACTAAGATGTAAATAAAACCAGATCCTGGTCTTCTCTAAATGGAAATAATTTTTCTGAATATTTACAGGTTCATGTCCTTGCTGTGCTGACACTATAATCTATGGGGAAAAAAGGGCAATCTGCACTGGTGCTGTTTCTGGGGAGAAGTACTCTGTTTTCCCATTTACACCATGTAGGGATTAAACAGGGCCAGATTCTGTGCCAAGTCCAGGGTTTTGTGCTCTCTGGCAGCCTGGCTTTATCAGCTTCATATCCAGCTGCCTATGCAGGTGAGGAAGAGCTCGCCCAGCAGCACTTTCTTTTTCTGCACAGTTCTGAAAAACGGAGAGCTCAGCAAGGCTGAGGAAGACACTACTTTACCTGATACTGAAGCTAGGAACTCCCTGTTATGCAGATAAATACACCTGTATTTTTCAGGATATTCATGTCTTCATCACATAAGATACAAGAGTGACACAGCTTTTCATTTTCACTGATGCCCCTCCTCAGAGCATCAGTGTACCATTTAAAGACCACAAATATTTTTACAGCCCAAATTCCACACAATTTCTTCACCTGTTTCCTATTGCCTTGTTTAAAACACTGAAATTTAGTATCCTTGATTGTGCTGGCATCAGCTGGGGTAGAGTTAGTTTTCCCCACAGTGACTAGTACGGGGCTGTGTTTTGGATTTGTGCTGCACACAGGGTTGGTAACAGAGAGGTGTTTTTGTTGTTGCTGAGCAGGGCTTACGCAGAGCCAAGGCCTTTTCTGCTTTTCGTACTGCCACACTGGTGAGGGGGCTGGGGGTGCATGGGAGGCTGGGGGGAGACACAGCAGGGACAGGTGACCCAAAGTGACCAAAGGGATATTCCAGACCCTATGGCATCAAGCTCAGTATATAAACTTTGGGGAAGGAGGAATGAGGGGACATTTGGAGCAATGGTGTTTGTCTTCCTAAGTCACCGTTACATGTGATGGGGCCATGCTCTCCTGGGGATGGCTGAGCACCTGCCTGCCCATGGGAAGCAGTGACTGAATTCCTGGTTTTGCTTTGCTTGTGTGCATGGCTTTTCCTTTCCAGATAAAAAAATCTTTTTCCAGATAAAAAGAGATATTTAACTCTTTTTATCTCAACCAACGAGTTCTCTGTATTTTACCCTTCCGATTCTTTCCCTGATCTCTCCAGTGGGGGAGTGAGTGGGGCTTGGCTGCTGGCTGGGGTTAAACCATGACAGCAATAAAAGTAACTTTTAACTCTAGCAGTCATGAGACTGCTGGTTTTTAAATTTTTCTCCATTTTTCTCTTTTTTTTTTCTTTTCAAAGCAGAAACATAAAAACCTTTTAAAAACCCCAGAGTGCAGCATCATAAGGAAATTTGTATCTGCTATATAGCATTCTATACTCCACCACACTTCCTTAAAGACAATTTTAGTAAGAAAACTAAGACTACCAAATCAACCAAATATTTAAATATGCAGTTTTCTTCAATTCTGGCAGATATCTTAGCAGATATTAGAACAAATACTTAAGGCATATGCGTAACAAAACAGATTCTGATGGGTATTTAATTATTACATATTCAGCATACACCATTTTTTTAAAGTTATCTCAGTAAATAAACTGCATTCAGTAGCAAAATAATTTTCTAAGTTCTGATAGAATACAGTTTTATAAACAATGAACCACTAAATCTCAAACCTAACATAGAAACATTGAAAAACTTTTGGCATGCCCCTCACCACATCATATATCAGACCAACTACCTGTAAAAGACTTGGCCACTTGGGCCTTTTTCCTGTACCATCAACTGGCAACTGATATTATACCATAAAACACTGTAGCCAGCTATAAGTATTTCTGAAGCTCACCAAAATCTTTGGAAAGGGAACAGGTAAGCAAAAGTTGTGTGCAAAAGAACACAAAAATTCTCCAGAGCAGAGAAGGAAATGGGCTCCAAGAAGGTCATTTTGTTGGCGCTGGCACGGCTACTTTTCAGAGGAACTCAGGATGATGTTTCATCTTTAAATTTTAATACTGCTACTTCAATATATTTTTCTTATGTGTATGATTCAGACTAATCTATTCAGATTTACTATGGAAAATTTAAAAGACTTATTCTCTCACTTACTCTCTACTAAAATCTCTCAACATTCATCCTGAATCTGGGACAATACAAAATTTAGAGGGATAAAAGCATGACATGCTGACAGCAGCATAAACTCAGTGTATGGGAGGATTTTGTAGGAGGAAGAAGAGAAGAGCAGCTCAAGGACCTGATTCTGCACCTGCCAGCACAGACCACTGAGAGGCCCCAGAGATTCCTGCTACAGCCACAGCCACCCTGGGCAGCCTCGACGCCAGGCAGGAAGTATTGTTTAGGTTTTTCAAGCATATGTAAAAATGTGATTGAGACATCTTTCTCTCTCTCTGGTAATTCAGAGCCTGAAAAACACAACCTTATACTTTCCAAAACAGTTTTCAGCTCAGTGCTCTGCAGCCCATTGCTATATCAACATGGACACTCAATTTCAGCATGCCTTTTTGCTCTGAAATATATTCAATAATTTCATCTTTTCTAACATCAAACTCTATGTAAAAGAGAAAATAGGACGCTCAATACAAAACAGGCATTAAATGACATCCCAAGCTATAGTTTTTGTAAGGCCTGAAATCTTCCTGGCACAATATAAAGACACTGTGGAATGTTTTAAGGTTAGCATAATACTAATATTTACTATACAGCATTTTTAGATTGAATTATCCCAGCCCTGAAGAAAGGATAATTCATGGCCAAAGCCAGAGAACAGACCTGCACAATCTCCCACCATGACAGGCTGTGCTGACTGCGTTTGGACACACTTACCCAGAGCTGGGCACTCAGAGTAATGAACACTGAACATGGAAGGGGAACCACAGCACTGCACTTGGCCACATTTCCAGCTGCCCCCTTGACTGCACTGGGGAGTTACTGGCACCTCAGGCCGTTCTGACTGGATCCACATGCAGCTCGCCAAACAGCTCAGGCAGGCCCATGCCAAAATACCACATGATCATGAAGGATGGGAAGCACCAGATTCGGGAAGGGATCTGGCATGGGTAGAGGCCAAGCCCAGAATTTCAACCCTGGAAGCTTTTTCCTGCTACACTCCAAAACTTCTTATGGGAAAGAATCCTTTACTCCTGAGACAAAAAACAGCTCAGCTCTTGCTGAGATCACAGAGTATCTCTGCACTGTTCCTTTACAAGAGTTCACCTGGCAGCTTCAGAGAATGCACAAACAGGAGCAGCCTACTGCAGCAAAACACAGGAAATACTGAGACCCAAATACATTAAAAAATTAATAGAAAAAAATTTAAAATATAGCTATATGAAGAGTAGGGGAAATCAGCCAATTTCAAGCACGTTGTCTGGTGCAGGAAAGAAGTGATGAAGGTCATGTTCCAGCACTTCTAGTTAGAGCTTCTTGAACCACTCCTTTTTGGAAGCAGGGGCCAAATCAGTGTCTTGGAACATTATGTAATGTCTTGTACAACACTAGGAATACACGAATTTTTTTTTCTATTTGCTTTTACTGAAATACAAATACAAAATGAATAATTTTGAATTTTAAAAAATAGTATTTTAAGAATTGATGTGTGATTCAGGACTTGATTTTCAGAAACATCCAAATTCAGAGAAATATGATTCTACAAATTCTACAAATTCTATTTGTAGAAAAAGTACAACCCCCCTTCAGAACCTTACAGATATTTGGGTCTGGGTAATGAAGAGTGTCATGAATTCACTGATGACTTCCCTTTGCATCTTAGTAACAGTTAAACATATCCCCCATCTGTCAGATTCCTGAGTTTTCAGTTCCAGCTTCCATACTGCATACTCATCACAGTTAATATTAAATTGGTAGTCAAACAGAAAAGCACCTGAAGCAAAGAAACATGATGGAAATAACCTTTTTACTCCCACCAGGCAAGAACTCAGACATGGCAACAGGGCAGTATGTTTACCATTTATGTTTACCCTGTACATACTAAAGGACTTGTCCAATCACAGTGAACAGTCATTTTTTTCATCAGCATTTTTGTTTTTCAAATGGAAGGTTATTATTATATGCAAAGTTGCATTAAGCATGTATAATGACTTACTCAGTGATTTGCATAAACATCTTCCATGGCATACACAAAACTTGACAGCTGTGATTTGTTTTACCCATGCATAAATAACAACAAAATTGGCCCAAAGACTTTTACTTCACATTTTAATTGTGAAGCCTAACAGGGTAAAGGAAAAGGTTATCACTTCCAGAAGCACTAGAAAACCACTTAGCCTAGACATAGCAAGAACACACTAGAAAAGAAAACGCGTCAGAAAAATGAGAAGAAAAGGACATAAAATTCCCAAATCACAAAAGATTTGTACTCTATTGATCTCAGTGCTGAATGGGACATAAATATAGTCACAAGAGATAAATCAATGTTTCTTTTAAATGGTAAAGAATATTTTAAATGTTTTGAGAACTCAATATTTCAAATATCCACCATTTGTATACTTGGAGAAACTATCAACATTTCAAATTTTTAAAATAAAATTAAAATGTTTTCAAAATACTCTTAGGAGTTTATTTGGTTAATCTATTCTATGGTTAAATTTAAGATATTTTTGAAGTCTACAAGGAGTAGTCACTGGCTGGAATTTACTGAAGGTTTATTATTTGCATCTTTCTACAACCAGTTCCAGCTATTTAAGACAATTATAAAAGTAAATTTTGCTTTAGTCTAGGTGACTGAACTGTGCCAGTGGAAAGACAGGCTTGTTGTCTGAGGAGATGATTTTCTTCAGATTTAACCACTATTTAGAAGCTGGGAGGGTATGGAAGAAAATGACTTGCATGACCTTTGCCTTCTTGCACTCTCCGGTCTAGACCATTTAAATACTTTAGTCAAAGTATCCTCTTTAAACAATACAGGCTTTATTTAGACAATAAGCTGATCAAGCAGACAGGTTAATTATTTGCCTTCAGCAGGATATGCACACTGGTCACAGCTGAAAATCGAAACTACTTTTGCAGCAAGTTCTACAAAACAATACTGCAATGTGAATATAAAATTCAAAATTGAACTATAAAGTGAAAATAATTGAATAATAAGTCTTAAACATTTAGAACTAGAAGGAAATCAGTTAATATTAATTTTTAAAAATTCAAATAATAATCTTAGCAGAAATAGAATCACTAAATTTTTTTTAACTTGTGAAAGTATAAATCAGGCCAGCTTTTGGATAGCAATCTCTTGAGCCTCTAATTATTTACTTATTTAGTTGCTTAGTAGGAAAGTAGCCAAAATTATGTTACCATCCTTATGCTAAAAAAAAATTTCACAGCATTTGAGTTAAGAGCAGCCTGGCCTTGACAGTAGTTTGCTGTACCAGAAGGCAGATAGCATAGCACAGGAAAAGAGCCTAGAGGCATTAGTGTAATCCATCGAGGTTAAAGTAGGAAAGCTAAAATTATTTAATACTTTTTAAGCCCACAGTACAGTGAATGGTCTGTTGCTAGGAAGCAATCCTGGCTAAAAATACAGCTCTTTTTACTATGCTGACTTTATGTCTGAAGAACGCCAGAAACGGGTGTCACTGAAGGTATTTCTCACGCCCCTCCTCTCATTCCATAGAGTCCCCAACTCACATTCACAAATGGAGGTACCTCAAGTGCTCCTCAGCCTGGAGGTTATGTCTGACCAAGGAGAAGTCAAGTTCAACAGATGGGTGATCTTTACTAGCATCTTGTCAAGAGTGTCCACATCAGGGGACCCAAGTTAATAAGAAAAAACTGTTCAAAATTATAAGATTTAGAGTTCTGATCCCCCAGTCTGACCATAGATTTGCCACCATGAAGGAAGAACTTTCTCCCAGGAACCTGAGAACCCAGGGAGAGGCTGACTGCCTGGGGAGATCCTCTGGGGGAAATTGAGGGATGCAGTAAATGGTCCCAAACCCCTCCTTGTATGCCATGATAAAGTCCCATAAATAAGGAGCATTTGCCCTGTTCTGTGAAAACAAAAGCAGTTGATGTCCTAATTTACAGCTGTAAACAGGTGAAGCAATTCTTAGACATGCAAATTAAGAATTAAAAACCTCAGAAACAGTGCTGAGGAGTTGCACCCGTTTAGCTCTCAGAGAAACGACCAGTTCTACAGCAATACTGGAGCAGTAAGTTCAGAACTGTTAAAGAAAACAACATGCCAAAACACGACTTGCAAGGGATGAAAGTGCCACAAATAACTTTCAGGAGGGGCTGGATGAAGCCACAGTTGTTACATTTTGTGCAACAGACAGTCACATTTCAGAGGATAAACAATATATTAATGAAAAAATATATATTAAGCACAGACTTGCAAAGGTATCATGAATTACTGTAAGCAACTTGACTTTGAGCACAAAATATTATGCTGGTCTGTCTATTCTACACCGTTTAGTGAATGCATTGTTTAAGTAAAGTGTGACACAAACCTGTGTTTCTCAGTAGCTTCACAGTGTCTCTGAAAATGAATGTACAAGTAGAAATTGATGATGGCTTTAAAATAAATAGTAAATAATGTATAATTTTTTTTTAATTACTAGATAAATTTCCTGTCAATAATTAGTGTTATTGCAGAATCATTTTGAAATTCAACTTTACTTTTTATGTTTTTACCCTGCAATGCTTTTTCCTTTCTAGGTGGTTTTCTGCTGGAAAGGAAGATAGGTGCTCACAGCTAGCTCCACCTTCAGATTCTCAAAAAGTTCATTTTTTTTTTGCTAAAATCCTTTTCTCCTGTCTTAAGTAGAGAACAGCCTGGCCATGCTTTTAATTGAGAACCTAGTTTGTCCCCATCCAACAAGCATGTAATTTTCTCTCTTATGTTCAGAAACATTACATTTGGAATCCTGCACTTAGCAGTCAGCAAACAGTCCTCTGCATCACTGAGGTATAAAACTCTACCTCTTCTCATTCTTTAACACACTGACTACTTGGCATCTTTAGGGGTGAATTTTTTCCTCTTTGGATTTTATGTTCTCTGTCAATTCGCATATTACAGCCACACAAGAAGTGGACATCTAACTGGGCTACTTTTTCTGGAGCTTGATGCAAGCCATGGCTGATATCAGAAATAACAGGAACCATATGCTTTGGAAGCACAATGGTTTTGAATAGCTTTCTTCAATCTCCTCCTTTTTTGGGAAGCACATTCACACAAGAAAAATCCTATCAGAATGTATGTATTAAGTAGTTAATTATGGACTTGAGGAATTATCTACATATTTCTACAAGTCTTGCAAGTCTTGCAAATTTCAACCTGAACTACAGTTTTAACAGTTCCTTTAAGTCTTGTGTTAATGATAAATGCACCTGGATCAGGGAAATTGTGAGCCAAGGTACAGGCTGGGCAGAAAATGGACTGAGAGCAACCCTGAGGAGAAGGACTTGGGGTTGTTGGTGGATGAGAAGCTCGACACAAGCTGACACAGTGCACTCGCAGCACAGAAAGCCAGTTGTGGGCTGCATGAAAAGCAGTGTGGGCATCATGGTGAGGGAGGGGATTCTGCCCCTCTGGTCTGCTCTGCTGAGACCCCACCTGCAGTGCTGCATCCAGCTCTCGGATGCCCAGCATAAGGACATGGACCTCTTGGACTGAGTCCAGAGGAGGCCACAAAGATGATCAGAGAGCACCAACCCTACGAAGACAAACTCAGAGAGTTGGGGCTGTTCAGCCTGGAGAAGAGAAGGCTCCAAGAAGACCTCAGGGCAGCCTTCCAGTATCTAAAGGGAGCTGACAAGAAAGCTGGAGAGGAATTTTTTACAAGAACATGCACTGATAGGACAAGGCAATGGTTTTAAACTAAAGGAGGTGAGATTTACATCAGACATTAGGAAGAAAGTCTTCACTGTGAGATTGATGAGACACTGGAGCAAGTTTCCCAGAGAAGTTGTGAATGCCCCAACCTTAAGTTCAAAGACCATCACACAACATGATAATTAACTAATCTGAAATGCCTGAGTTACTGCTAAAGAGCTTTTTCATTTCTTTTCCTTAAAAGTGCTGGATTTACAACAGAGAATTTACACCATCACAAGGAGAACATCATTTCCCAGAGCCAATGTTTTCGTGACTTGTGATGTAACTTGAAGCATGAGGAGTTCTTTTTCCTGTATAGTACAAAAATACAGTCGTTTCCATTAGTGTGGGAACATACCACATTTCTCATAGGATTCAAAGTATTTCCCCTAGCAACAGTAAACTTGCAGAAAAGATACAAAGGAGTAGTTAAAAGCATTGGCTGTAAGTGAAAAGTAGTCCTTAATTTACAATCATGAGCTAGTCTGGTGCCATTCTAGTCATAAATACGCAGAAATTACTCCCGTAGTTTAGACCAACTGGGGTTTAGATTTCCACTTAAGTGATTTTTAATTTTTTTTTCTAAAGAAGGCAATGTGCACATTTTTAAGATTTATTTTAGTTATAAACACATTTCAAAGGAGGTACTTTGAAAAATAACCCAGAAACTTTGTCCCTTGGAAGAGTCACTTACAAAACATCTCTTAAAATAATCTCTTTCCAATTTACCAAGATGGTAAGGGAAATTTACAGGAAAGGCTTCAATTCAAAAGCCAATTTTTCATGAGTGCTTAAATCATCCACAAAAATGGTTGAAATTAAAACCTCCATCCTCAGTGGGATCTGATCCCTTAGCACATTGTCGTCCCAGCAGCAGTTCAGGTTTAGAGAGGTACCAGTGCCTCATTTACCTATCAGCACATGAAACCTTTTCCTCCCTCCCCCACCAAACCTGCACATGTGTGTACACAGTGTGCAGGTAACCCTATCAGTAGGGTGGTGTAAGGCCGTATTACCTGGGCAACACTCTCAGACATACCAAAATCAGGACAAGCTGGGGAAAGAATGATTAAGGAGACAGCTGTTTTTTGGATGAGAATCAGGGTGGGAAAGGGGAAGAACTTAGGAGGAAAGAAGGGATACTAAGCATTGGCAGATTGGTGCAGTGAGTGATGGTGTTTGGGTCCTTGCACTAACAGCTTAGAAATCAGGGTGCTGGGTTAAACAGTGCTAGGCTATTAACAGGGACTGGCTTTGTTTCAGACAGAGAAGTATTTCCCTCCTCACAGCCACCCCATTCCAGGCATGCACAGCAGCTGAACACTCCACACGGATCCCTTCAAAGCCCTGCAGAGCAGCAGTGCCCGGTCACACCACTCAGCTAACAGGCCCAGGGACTCCAGCCTTGGGGGCCGCTGCTGGATCACTGGACTTGCTGATATAAAATAAACTTCCCACTTGTTTTGGAAAGGTGAAACATCAGTTTTATTCATTTAAAAGACTTCCAATGCTACAGTGTACAGAGGTGATTGACTGATAACATGAGATTTTCTGATAGAGGAGAACAGGCCAGTAATATATGCATTAGAGCGCAGCCCACGTTCCCTGTCGTGCAGCCCACATTCCTTGTCATCCCTAATGCAGGTGAAAAGACTGAAATGTCTGATCTGGTGACAGTGGAGAAAGATGTTGTGTGACTGATGCTATTTTACTCATCACAAATATAGTACAACCATACCTAGCATTGTCCCGCAGTTACACAGCATGCAGAGGTTACATCAGAACAGATTTACTGACTTCAAACAAGCATTCAGAGATAATTACTGAACCTTACAGGACAATATTAAGCATGTGACAGAGCTGATGACATTTGAAATGATACTTGAGAGTACAGTTTGTTCAGAACTGTAAAGTTGGAAAGTCATTTAATATATTTTGCTCTACCACTGTGTCATTTTGCCAGGAACTGAAGAGCACATCCCCGTTCTGCCCTGTCCCCTCTCCTGCTGCTTTGTTGGCCAAAGTACTGGGAACACTTCAAAATATCTGGCAGTCCAATACTTTTCTACTTAGTCTTCATATCAAAGCTTGTAGGAGAACTCAATTAAGTTTATGAGCTTTTGTAAGTGACCTTGCAAGGGCCCAATTGTCAGTGCTGAAATAGCTGGCATACACCTTGTTTAATTTCTGTTTACAATGGGAAAAATTTCCTAACACAAGTTTCTGTGATATTGAGAAGCATTTTAAAATTACAGTAAACCAAAAAAAATTGTCAAAACTCTTAAAGCTACCTAAGTGAAACTATTATAGACCATAGTACTACATTAGTAATATATTCATAGTACATTAAAACTTTTTAACAGTTAAAGATAGATATTTTGATTTGTTTTCCATGAAAGAATACAATTTATCAGTTGCTGAATTAAAAATCTGCTATAGCTGGCAATGGCTGATGATGTTTCTTCTTCCTACAAAAAATCTGCTCCTAAAAATACAGTATTTTAAAAGGAAATTATATATTCTATTATATATTCTATAGTTATATTTTGCCTCATTAGCTTTATTCTCTATCAGTTGTTAATGACTCAAAAGAGTATCACGACACTGATGTCTTCCAAGCACAGTATTCCATGCATATATTCACACTGAGTACTTACAGATTCCTCTTTTGTCAGTGCTTAGAGAGAGATCAGGACATTAAATACAATCTCAATTTCTGTACAATAGAAAGTATGATAAAAATTATGAGGAAGTCCTGCACTCTTTTCCAACTGATAAATGAAACAAAACCAAAAAATTAATTGTGTGCTCTGTGAGAAACAAGGTACGGTATATGAGCAACTTTAAAGTCTGCAAATCAAGGTTTTTGTGAGAAGAAAAAACGAGTTCTTGAATTAGAGTGTTGTACAATGGTGCTTCTGCTTCATTATCATTGTCTGAATCACGGCAGACCATATTAACTGTTGTTCTAATATCTCACAACTAATAAAGGCAATAATTAGGATGAGGCATTCCAGCAACATCCCATTTCACCAACAGGCAAGAGGAGCTCTAGGACTAGATTGAGATGATGGTTTATAAAGAGCAAGCAGTTTCTCAGAAGATGTCATATCTGATTCATGCCTTCCAATATGAAATAAAAAAAGAAGTAGGTATCAGCAGCTGGGATAACAGTACTTTGTTTTCCCTCTTCCCTTTGTGCTTTTGGGATTTCATTCTGTTTTTTCTGATATCTTTAGACATTCTTGTATCTTTAGGGAGGAACTTTTAACTTCAAGGACATCTGAATGGCCCTTTTCAGACAGAGTAAGAACATTTGGTACTTGGAGTTTAACAACATGAAATCACATTCAGAAGTGCAGCTATGAGCAAATCTGTAAATAATACCTTGCATACTAGTGCACTCAAATGACCCAACATAGGGCCAAATGGCCCTTTTTTTTTATGAGAGCTTCCTCTCAGTCTTAAGGA
Source organism: Machaerirhynchus nigripectus (assembly GCA_013397975.1). Lineage (NCBI taxonomy): Eukaryota > Metazoa > Chordata > Aves > Passeriformes > Dicruridae > Machaerirhynchus > Machaerirhynchus nigripectus. Next base: position 1,589,962 of record VZRQ01009616.1, read on the forward strand.
GATTATGTTTTTTGAATGCATCTATCTCAAATTGTTTACTAGTCTTATTTTAAGAAGTGACATTTAATGTTACTTAACAAAAACATTATTCTTATTCACAATAGGAGTACCTAGTACACTAAGCAGTGCTTTATGTCTTCTGTAGAAGCACACGGGTAAGCCTGGAAGGGACCACAGTGGGTCATCTGGTCCAACCCCTCTGCTCAAAGAGGGCCACATCCCAGACCACATGGCACAGGATTGTGTCCAGATGGTCCTTGAATACCTCCAATGAGCGAGACTCCACTCTGTCTCTGGTCAACCTGTTCCAGTGCTCAGTCACCCTCATGGTAAAGAAGTTCTTCTTCATAATTCAGGTAGAACTTCCTGTGCCTCTTGTCCTATTGCTTGGCATCCCTGAGAAGAGGCTGGTCCATCCTCTTGGCACCCTCCCTTCAGATACTGAGAGAGACAACATCTCCTCTCAGTTGTCTCTTCTCGAGGCTGAACGGGTCCAGATCCCTTCTTTATTCAATATGGGATAGATACAGAGGGAAATCAGACAATAAAACCTCAAAATTAGTGGAACACTCAATAGAAGTCATATCAAAAAGCACAAGTAACTCTTTGCCACAGGAGTTATTCCAGTGTAAGAAAAAGACCACAAGACAGTAAAACCTGCAAGTATTAAACACAGATGAGCCCTGCAATAAGATAATTCCCACATGAAGAATACGGTACTGGTTTGGAATGCTGAATACTAAAAAACTGAGGTGTTTGCAAAGAAATTCCTACTATTTTCTAAAAATTCTGAAGACAGCAAGATTTTATTACAGAAACTATCAAAGTGTCTGTTGAAGTTTATCAAATTTAATTTACTTAATAAACAGACTAAAAGTATTGTGCATTCAAGAACCAGCTTCTGTAACATGGGAGAAATCTCACAGAGTGGGATTTTCCTGGAAGAAAAGCCAAAGACATGTTGAAATGAGGAAACAGCATTCAGCCTTGAAATAGGGCAAGAATTCAATATACTGAATCTATTATAGTACCCAGATACTTATTTACCAAAGCCAACATGAATTGAAAGAAATTAGGAAGCAGAGTGGCAAGTCCAATGTAAAGGCCATCCCTTAAGCCTCTGCAGAGCAGGCCTCACTGACAGGCACGAGGTATGGGTCTGGACTTCAGAATTCTTGAAATCTAGAGATTTTACAGCTCTATTTACTTCTTTCCTGTTTTTCAGGCTGAATTATTTTCATTCCCTAATGTCCTTTGAACCTCTTCTCTTGTTTTCATGATGTTTTCATTTGTGACAGAAAGCGTTTATAAATCATGTATAATAGAAAAGAGAGATTTTCACTGCCAGTGTGTATCTTTGGACTGTAGCATACACTTCCAGTTAAGTAACTTATTTGTACTTTTTTTTTCCTCATGTGTGACACACCTTTGCATATCTTTGTCCAGATTTATCTAGTCTAGTAATCAACTGTTATATTTTGTGTTAACAAGTGTTGATGCTATTTTTATTCTAAAGAAGACATCTTACTGACACAGATTACTGACAGCTGATGATCATCCAGAGAAACTATGTTAACTGGGCTGCTGTTCTTTTTTATTGTGGTAATTTTTATCACAGTGTGAGAGACTGAAATATTACAGTTTATGACTTCAACTTTTGAAATTAAGAACTTTTAAAACTGTGTTGCAAAAGCTGCAGAGAAGACACCGCACTTACACTGCTCCTTGATGAAGATAAGATAAAGTAACAGCTCAGGGCTGGGGACATTCACAAAAGCCTAAGCTTAATGCCTCCAAGGTGGAGACCACAGCCCCAGGGCTATCAGCTGCCAGGCCCGCACAGACACTGGAACCAAAGAGTGGGGGGAGAGAGGCTTTGGGTGTGTGCTGGAAAAGCCTCTGGTGAGAGGCCCAGTGGACTGCCCATCCTCACTGTGCAGAGGAGCCCAGCTGAGGGGCCCTTCATCCAAGGGAAAAGCTGATCCGCAGCAGAGGGGGTGACATGGCCCAGCAAAGGGTCCCCCTCAAAGGGGTCCCCAGACCCTGCACCAGAGTTAATGCAAAGGACAATGTGTCAAGCTGGCCCCTGCAAGGGAGATACATGGGCGTTCACTCCTAGCCCAAAGTGTATATTAATCCACGGGACTTTTTACTCTTCGGCGTGTGGACGCATGTGGCTACGGCGGCGGGGGACCCGCACCATNGCGCAGAGACTTAGTTTTCTTTGCTCTTCTAGGCTTAAACCGGATCGTAACACACAGCCTTCTCGACCAAAATAAATAATAAAAATGCATGGTTTATTTGGTTTAGCTTTCTCCAGAGTATTACATTCAAATTTCTTCTAAATGCTCAAAAACAATTTCCACATGGGAAATCCTGTTTGTAGTTTCCTTCAAGACCAGGCTGCCTTGTAAAAACAGAACTTAAGAAGACTTTCAATGTAATCAATATCCCCTATGAATTCAGTATAAATTAGTGAATGATTAGATAAAAATATTCTCATATGAATGAGTACACACAGCAAGAAATAAACAGATACAGAATACCTTGAGCATATAATGACTAAATTTCCATTAAATTCTGACCAACGGTATCCCTAACTTTAAGACTAAAATATGGGCATGTTTCTTGAACATTTCTCATGAGCCTTTTTCATTGTATGCATAATTTTCATTCAGCATCACAGGTTACTTGAAGAACAGTATAACTTCATGGGATACAAGAACCACAGGACATTACAAGATCTATACACAAGCCAGAATCCCAGCTGAGATGTAGCAACTGTGCTGAGGACAAGTATTTTTGAAAGGGAGCAGGATGAATTCAAACAGAAATTTATACAGCCTTCACATACATCACTAAAAAAAAAAAAGTCCCTATCAGCTCTAACATTAAGCATATTCAAAAGGATTAAAACTTCTCCATCTTCCTCAGTTTTTACAAAAAATTCCTGGGTTGCAGTATGTTCTCAGTCCTAAATGTCCAATATCCATTCTTTTGATTATCTTTCTGTTTCCCTTGGCTACCATAATTTTAAGAATATTTTTTCCATTAATGCACTAATGTTTTGAGTGAAGAATTCATAAATGCTTATGCAGTTACATGTTTAAATTTGTCATGCATCACTGGAAAATTAAACCATTTACACATTGTTCACTCTGAGCCCATTTATGCCTCTAGAAATGCGAGATATATCTGACAATTTGGCATAAATTGCAACCCCAGTCAGTTTTAATCGTTGCAATTCAAATATAGGAAAATTACATTAAAAAATTATATTGCAAGCACCTCCAATTTTAGTAGGGGAAAAAACCTTAGAAGACTAAAAATGAAATGACAGTAGAAATAACAAAGCCACTGGAGCATACAGCTGGCATTCTTGTATCCAGATTTTAATGTCCAAAGCCAGTACAAGTATTGCTGAGAAAAACAGGCACAATTTCTTTTTGTCCACAGATGCATCTGTAATTTCACCCTCTATTTCATCTCAGACAACATTACTTTCAAACTAAGATTAGTATATTTTCTAACACTCTCCTCTGTCCCAGAAAAACTGAAAGTTTCTAAAAATTTCAAGACACTTCAAGGCAGCTCAAATCAGCTGTGACTGGGTCAACTGTTAACTTCTGCTTTTTTATTAAGTCTTGATATTGGAAAAAAACCCACCCTAACTTTTATATCTTGAAAAGCGGAAAACATATTCCTCTTGCCCTCCCCATTCTATCTATGAGGTTACAAAAAGTCCACAGAAATTAGAAGCAGCAATTAGATATCTGTGGTAAATGCTTGTGCATGCTGTTACGCAGTATTAACAAAAAAGTACCCTGGGGAAAAGTTAACTTCTCCTTACTGTATGAAGTCAGTCAACAACAACTTTCTACCTTTAACACAAATCACCCTCAAGACCCTTTAAAACTGCTGCCTGGTAGTCACAACCTCAGCACACTGTACACAACTAAAATTAATGATCGATTCCAATTTGGAAGGCACCGCTAATTTATTTCTCAGACTTGACTGCTAATGTCAGAGATCATGCAGGCTGAGTCAAGCAGTGTTATTGACAGGATGCATCACCCCCATCCAGCCCAGACTGGCAGTGACTCTGCTGGATGAGCAGCCTGAGTGCAATCCCAGCCTCGTGCGCACAGGCCATGACTTCCCGCAGAAGCTGCCATCCACGCAGCTCCGCTCGCTGGCACAGCCCGGCTGCGCTGGGGATGTGGCAGGATCCTGGGTCCCCTGATCCAAGGGTAAACTTCCCGAAGTGTCAAGGGAAGCAAGTCCTCTAGCTTACAGCAGACTACTTAAAGTTCGGCATGCCCTGATGACCTTTCTGCTAATCAGATTATGAATGTAGCTCCAAACAAAATCAGTGAGAATTACACTGATAAATAACTACAAGAGAAAACAGAGGAAGGAATAATAGGTAGCTAAACTTTTTGCCTTTTCTTTTCCAGTGCTTTAAATCCCCTGAACTTTCTGCAGGACACCATTAGAGCCCCATGCAACCAAAGGAAGACAATCCAGCAGCCACAGGAGCTTTCATAAAAGGTCTGCCTCTAAAGGATGGAGACAACCCAGACCTGCCTCTATTAATAGAAAAAAACCGATGCTGCCAGCAGAGAGAGCAAAACATGTCATCAGAAGTTTGCTGAGGAAGCTTGCTCTATTAAGCAGGAATGCTGAGAGGTGTCTCCACTAGAAACTAAGGACTTGAAAACAACCAGACAGAAGGCAAATTACAATGTCATTTCAGTCAATGATTAGTTGACAGAGTGAGTATTGTATCGCATTAGCACACACTAGACCAGGACAAGACAGAACCAAAACAGCAACCCACCAATTTACTAAAAAGAAATACAACTTCATAAGCAATGTAACATACAAGATTTTTTTTTCTGTTTTTCACCAATAATGATGCATTTCAGACAAAAAATATCTACAGCTGTTTTAGCTATGTCAATCTTTAAATGCCAAGAGCCATGATTTATCAAAAGATGAAAAGTCTTCCATGCAAGCCAGAGTTGAGTAATCAATTGTCTTTTATGCCACATACTCCTGCAATTATTGCTTGGATACAGCTTTGAGCCCAGAGAGATAGTGTTGCCGTCAGGAGCTCTCTCCAAAGACCGTCTATCAAACCCTAGCTTACCCTCCTTCAGTAACATTTTAAAACAGTGCTGTGAAATGAGCAGTAGTTTTATTACTGTTTCAGACAGGTTACGTGCACCTTCAATATTTCCTGACTTCATGCACTTCTGCAGTCTCTTCACAGGATCGATACTAACCCACAGCAGAGCAATAGTAATAGCAGGCCTGTGAACAGCATATACTTCTCTGCAAGTTTTCCCCTCACCCACGTGCCTCAAGAACCTCAGGTGAAGAGAACTCATCCGAGAGAACCTTTTATACTCTGTTAGTAGCACATCAAATTCCATTTGTGTTACCATTATGTTTCATGTTTCAGGGTAAACATGAAATCATCTTCAGATAACTTCCCTATTATTTCCAAGCTTTTTCCACTGTCTTGTCCTTCAAACTACTTGTTTTATATTCTGTTTTCAAATTGATCTCAAGTGTACAAAAATAGAGCTCTTAATGTACCCACATCCTCCTCTTTGTACTTCTGTATTTGTTTAATCCTTCCCTTCTAATAATATCACATATCTTAAGATTCAAAGCTCTACTTTGTCTTTTCATTTATCTCTTCTCCCTTAGAATTTCATCCCCTGCTCTCCCTTTTTATTTGACTACACAACACTCCATTTTTTCCCGTTAGGTGATATTTCAAGCATATTTCACAATTTACATTCTATTTTTCTTCCTTTCTCATTCACATCCTGTACCATTTTAACACTGCAGGTATCATGTTACTTCTTGAGCAATAAAGTGAGATAGAAATATCAATCCCTTTTATTAGCTGAGGGAATTAATCAGGAGTTACAATTTCATTAATTACATAAAAGTCAGTCTTCCTCCTCTGTAAACACCACTCCTTTGAACCTGAATGATACAAGGTGTGCAACAGAGAGTTATTAAGTAAGAAGACAGAGATAAAAGATACTGTGTAATCAAAGAAGATTTATCTCTTTAATACCAACACTGACAACTCAATTTAAATATTAATAAAAGCAGAAACATACTATGTGTGCACTCACAAGCATCCTACTTACAGTAACAACAATGCTGCAAATTTCCTACCCACCCCAACTGTGTTTCAGGGAAGAAGAGTTACTCTACCAAAGAGCCACACAGGCTTTGCTCTTTTTTTGCAGTGGGTACCACAAATCAACTACTGACAGCAGAGCATGGCAGGCAGCTCTACAGCTTTCAGCTAAAGAGCTAGAATTTATTTTGGGTATTTGTGGCTCAATGACCTTTCTGCTCAGTAGGTTGCCTTGGCACAGAGTCAAGGTTTGCGGCCCTCCAGCAGGGCTCGTATGGTTCCAAAGGCCAGAGGACGCTCAGATAGGTAAAAATGGCTGTAGTTAGAGCACTAAAATGATGCTGCCCATGAAAATTACATCAGGTACACAATTAAATGTCTTTTACAGAATACTGGAAGGTGCTTACTCCTCTAATATACTGGTATAACAGACTATCCAAGTAGTTTACAGAAAATATAGAGGAGACACCTTTCATTAACATGCATAGCACCATATTTTGAAGATGCTATGGTATTTCAAATTTCCAAGTTCCTTTACTTTCAATTCTCACAGGCATCTGCTGCTTAGGTCAAAAACATAGTTTAAAGAAATACGCCATGTCCCATAGCTGCATTTATTGTAACCTACAGCCTTTTCCACAGGTATAGGTCCTACCTACAGTTGTCACAGAGCTCAAAGGTAGCTTTGTTACATAAAATAACAAACAATCAAACTGCTTATATTAGACAATGAAAATTAAATTTGTGTCAATAGGAGTCAATTTAACAAAATTATTCCATTAGGGATAATTAAATGAATTCATTTTGCAAATCAAATATAAAAACCCCAAGGCACTAGATGACAAACAGATTTTACAGTCATCTTGTCTAGGTCAGCCTCAGTTCTTCCCAGTAATTTTCTAAAATATTCACATGTGGCAGAACCAACAGCCATTAGAGAGAGAAAAGTGAAAATATTCTCTACTTAATTTAAAACTAAAGTCCCCACAGCTCCTAGAAGATCATTTAGTGCCTTTAAAAAGCCAGACACCACACATAGCAGTGACCCAAGCTTTCCTCACAATCACAAGCACAAAACCAAGGCTGATATTCACAGAAGCTGTATCAAACACATGAGATCTATCAAATGCTATCTGAAGCACTTCTGGGAAAGAAACAACCCACTACGAAACTGACGACTCCTCAGCGCTTGAAAGACATGAGATATTAACTTCTAGGCCTTGCAGTCTCTGAGGTAAGGGTCCTTGCAGCAGTCGGGGTCTGTCAGACGCACTGGTGCAAAACATTAGCAAAGGTCATAGAAGCTGCCTAGTTTTTAAGGACTGTAGTAGGTTTGGGTTTTCTTTTCCCAAAGAAAACAGGGGAAGGCACTCATGTAGACACCTTGAAGAGGAACTATAAATTATGCAGGCAGAAGGTTTTTTGTAAAAAGATTCACCAGCATTGAGTGGTTTCTGTCCTTAAGAACATTATATGCTAAAGATACAAGGATCAAATGCCAACTTCCATTACAGAATAGCAAAGATTTAGAAAACACTCTGATTCAGCAAAGTAGTTGCCAAGAAGTGGCCAAAATCTGAAGTTTTAAGCAGGTGAAAATTAAACAGAAATTTCAGCAGATGTCAAAGCATACAGCCAAAATATTTATCATGCACTTTTATCTTTGTGCTTCAGCCTGCAACCTTCGTATTTTCATTGCATATGCACAAAGGTCAAGATCAAATCCCCAGACAGGTAAAACTTCCAGAGACAAAATCCAGATTTTCGAGGAGTTCAAGTTTATCTCCACTTGTTGAAATTTAAACCAAGTGATTCTTTGAGCAGGTATCTGATTCTTTAAGGTGCCCTTGTACTTCACTGTAGGGTATGTCAGAGTTTCAAAACATTAAAGGATTAAAAAAAACACCCACTATTCTTATTATTTGTTTTAAGCATCCTCAGAGCAATAGGTATTCTTTTCCTCAATTAAAGTACTGGTCAAAAATTATACTTACTAAAGAAGTGACACTTTCCATCACTTAATAGTGAGTAGCTTTTATATTATATTGCCAAAGACAGATGAAGTGATTAAACACACGCCCCCAAGAAAACCAAAGGGAAACAGATGAATGCAAGACTTAGATAAAACTATTCCCATTCTTTTATAGCTATTAATTTCTTCATTTTGCTCAAACAACTATCCAGTTACAATTGTAAATTACTAATAGAATACACTTAGTTACAAATGAAGTCAGAAATCATTACAGATTATTTTTGTAGAAATTTTATTTGTCATTTCTATTAAAAGGAAAAAATAGTATATGAAGTAGAAGTAATCCCAGATGCTACAGTGGTTTGGATGCAGCATCTATTTCTTTATATAGCACGCAGTTGCAATCATGTAAGTTGTCATTTTTGCAGTGGAATTTTAAAATCAGTTTATGGTTTATACATTTCACATGTGCAACTATGGGTTTAGTGAAACAATTAAAGGTCATTAATGTCCGCAATGTAGGGCTGTGCTATGATAGATAAACTCTGTATCAATCATCCAGTTGAAACGATTACCAAACTTTACCATTTTCATGACAGCATATATCTATTTCCTTTTTTTATGCAAATTGGTAATGAAAGGATGGAGAGCAAAAAAGGACTTATTTATTTTATCCTTGGTGACTATTCCACAATGCAAAACTATGGGTAAGAGTAAGTATTTCAGCATTCTCCAACATAATCACCAGAAACAGGTATTTGAATACCTAAATATACCTTATATTTAAACAGTCAAACTTGGAGCCCATCATAGCTGCAGACATACGAGATTTCTACTTCCAAGAAGAGACACTGTGTATGTGAGCAGTTTATCCCTCAGTACATAAACTGGGGGATACAAACATCTGTCAACTAGGCTCATATCACAGCCTGCTGCATGAACACACTTAAATTTCTAAGTAATCTGAAACTTAATACATTTTCACAGCAGGGAAGGGAATGTATCTGAACCTCAGAGCTGGCAGTGACATCCTTTACTCCTGAACAACCCCAGCACTGCAGACAAGGTAATGCAGTTATGGGGAACACTTGGGGCAATATTTAGGACTCGGTGAGGTCACTGAAGAAGCCCTAAAGCTATCTACTGAGCAATTGCCAGCATTTCCAGAAATTTGCGTGGAACTGGGATTTGATGATACTGTGCTTATTTGGTAGAGCAGACTGTGCACTGGTAGAGTTGTATAATCATATATGATGTGGGTTAGCAAAGGGCACTGTTACTTACTAAGGAATTATATTTCGTGGTTTACTTTATTCCCCAACAGGAATCCTAGTTTCTGATACAGAAATAATGGATAAGGACAAAATAACAATGTATTTTCTTACTTAAGAAGAAGCAAGTCAACAGAAAAGACACTGAACACGGACTCCCCCATCCCACTGTGTGTTACGACTTATTACAATGTACCGAAACAACTCCTGGGACTTTTTAAATAGTGTTTGAAGATGTGAATCATACTACATAGAAGAACACCTACAGTATCAAACCACTGAAATATAAAAAAGATAGAAATGAAATGATAGTTATTCATTAATCCCCTCAAAATCTTTAAACCTTACTCAAGTCTTAAGTCTGCATCCTAAAAGCCACAAAAAACTTTTCAATTGATGTAAAAGCATGTAATACAAACCCTTTACTAGCATAGATGGAAAGTATTTATAATAAACAAGAAGCTGAAAGTCTGTCATAATATTTCCTAGTATAGTTCCTTCAAAATACCAGTGTTTAAAATAATTTGGTTTTTTCTTAACTCTTAGAAATATTTTAAATAATTATGATCTTAATGACTTACAATTTTTTAATCTACCTTACACCTCAGTCTAAGTTTATACTTCCACATATGTGAAGGAAAGCATATTCATATATACCTGAAAAATCCATACTTACAGAAACTTTGTTCATGCTTCTGTACTTACCCAGGACACATTTTTAGCCTTGGGTGTTTTTAGCATGGCAACATGCAAGGCTGAAACGACCAACAACAGCCCCACCAGCATGGAAAGTCAGATGGAGGAGTAGTCCAGGTGCCGTGGTTACCCCAGGGTGTAGAGTTCCTTAGCCTGGCTGACACAGGCACACTGAGCATGTGGTCAGGTAACAATAAAAAAAGTCATTTTTCTTCCCAATGTACAATCCAGTCAAACCAAGACATATTTCTCTTCAGCAGCAGCTGGCTGTATTTCTGTATATCCATGAAATCCAAAATTGGCTCTTCTCTTTGAAAAGTTAAAACCAAAAGTCAAAGGGACTTAGTCCCACAGACACTTCACTCGCACAGTGAGAAAATGCAGAGTCCAGTTATCCTCCAAGCTTCCAGCCAAGCATTGAGCTCGTAGGAGAATGAAGCCCAGCACTGGAACCCACTCGCCTCCAGAGATGTCAAAAACACACACAGTTGCTGGCTGCACTGTTTAACTGCTGCTATGCCTGAATATTTCACGACCCTAGGATCTTTGAGGTAATAAAGAGAATTAGGATCTCAATGTCAATAAATAATGCATGCCAACAGCTCGGGCAGGTACCTGTTGCACTGTCCGTGCCCGTGGCGTGGTGGCTGCCACTCCAGCCCCACAGAGGGCACCTGTTCTTGCAGCACCCTCCTGCAGCACTGGGCTCACCGCCGGCACGGACACGCGTCCCAGAATGGCAAGCAAAGGCAGAAAATCACTGTTTCCGCTCGTTTCTCTTTGTTCCTCTGCCCTTCTGTCCTTTTACTTTTACCTCCTGTCAATCTAGATTACCAGAGCAGATCCAGGCTAAATTTTGCAACTATCAGTAGTGATTAGAGTGAGTTGATTGAAATCGGATTATACAGGAAGACCTCTGCTTCCTCACTCAGCACACGGGCCAGTACCATTTACAAAATACTTATGCTTCACTGCACAGTATGAGAGCATTTGGAGCAGTCCATTATAAGAGAAACAGTGCAGCGAAAACAAGCCAGACTGCACTGTCCTTAAAAACAAGGGAGAAGGGATCCTATTTTCAGTAGCTGCACAAATTTACAGGGGAGTGTTTCAGACCATTTCCAGATAGCAGAGTTTGTTGGAGTCTCATGGATTCACCAGAAAGCATAGTATATCCAGGAGTAGCACTACGTACCTAAAGTGCTCTGTGCACCTGCTTGCTACTGCTCAGATATGAACCCAGTCCAAATGTACCTATGTGGCATCTGAGCACCGAACTTGTGAGAAGCATCATCCTTCCCTGGGAGAACATCTGCAAATCCTACTGACAATATCTGCACAATTCACCGGGAGCACTTAATTCAAATGTGATCTTTCCAAAGCATATCATTAAATGTACAAGGAAGGTGACCTGCCTGAACCATATTCAAATATATATTAATTTAAATACAAATATGAGCTAGGAGGTAAAAAGGTACAGTGCCGCCCCAAAATGGTGATATTTTATCTTGAAAAGAAGAAAACAAAACACAAATCAGAAAAGATGGTGAAACAGAAAAAGGGAGTAATCTGATAAAAAGCAATTTAAAAAAATGTACAAAATTAAGTCCATCTGACATACTCTGAATGTGACAGACAGATGCAGTTTGCTTTACAACATACCATTTTTCTAGGACTTCCTAAGTAAGAACTTAATATTATTATCTACTCATGATACAGACCTAGATTATGCTTCAAGCATCATCTGTCACTTTACACTGATTATTAAATGTATTTGCATAAATGCAACGGGTTTATGATTCCAAGAATTCAATTTGTGGATGGTCCACAATTTGTTTGTGGGTATTAAAATAATATTAAGGTATTTTCCAAGGTGGCAACATAAACTTCTTATTTTGTTGAAAGAAACTCTAGAAACTGATTTCTAGGGCAGAGATAAAATGTGTGTATTTCCCACTGTAAATAACCATCTGATTTCTAAATACTCACCGTCTTCTGCTTTCTCTAGTCCACATTCTAGGTAATCAGAAGCTAAGTCTGGTACACTCTGCATTGCATATACTAGAAAGAAGGCTTATATGCACACAGTTTTTAATTAGATCCCCCCCTTTTTTTTGTAAGTCTACTCAGACTCATGCATCTGAAGCAATATCTGTAATTTTAAATGATTGAGACTAAAATAAAAGAGTGGATGATTGCCCTCACTAAGTGCACTGAGATTCAAATTCTAGAAGTTGGACGGGTGGAATATAAAGGTCTATGACTGGATATAAATCCAGATGTGTGGAAACCTTATGCAGTGAAAAATTCTCAATGAGATGTTAAGCAGTTATTGGAAACAGTTCTGTTTTGAATACACCATGTCTAGACATATTAAAGAAAGTATTTCACAGAGCAATTACTTTATTCCATTCTGAAAGTTAAAGAATATAAGTCTAGAGTCTGTTACATTAGCATCGAACACAAAGGTATCCTATAGTACTGTCACTAATGTAGAATAGATTAGATCAGATCTGTCCCTATATACTGTGACAGTAAATTATACACTTGGTCCTATACACACAAGCTGAAAAACAGCTGGCATTTGAGCTTTCTCCTTCTTAATATTAACTCAGTTCACAGAATTTTAGAGCAGCAGCTGCTAATGGCTTGCCAGACGTGCTCAAATAAAATGAACTAAATTTATTCCCTCACACAGAAGGATTTTGAAATACTGAATTTTACTTTAAGCAGCTAAATTAGTGCCAATGGCATACATTAAAAAAATCCTACTGCTAAAATATAATGAAATAAAAGACAACAAGGGTTGAAAATTTAGATGTTAACAAGACTAGATAGCCCAGAAGTTAACCCTGTTATAAGGTAAAAATTAACCCTGTTATAACCCTGTTATATATACAGTGCAATCTTTAATTCCAGAGGACACAAATCTCATTGTAGAAAACAGAAGGTCCTCATAGGAGGAACAATGCTGAGCAATAAACCTAAAATGGCAGAAATATTTTGCACCATGCATCCTCTCCTTTCTGATGTGGTACTTTTTGTACAGTCTGCAACATCTGATAGATTTTCTGTCTTTAATGAGCATGTTTTCAGAGGATGCTTGTGAGGGAAGCTGCTGCTGTTATTCTCAGTTGATAGCTGGAATATAAATTCCAGATGAGTCCATTAGTTAATGAGGAATCTAGTCTGAGAGGATTCTGGTCTGATCCTTTCAAGAATTTAACATTCTGTAATGCTTTCTGTATTTAGAGCACACTTGTGGACTTTCTCTGTATTGCATACTCAGCAGTTCTGCAAACAAATCTTCATCACTTCAATTTTGAGATCACAGACCTGTTTTAAGCTGGGTATTCCCAAATGCTGGTACACAAGACACTTAGACTTTTAACAGAATTTCTGATTTAAGCAAAATATTCAGCCTTGCCAAAAGCCAAGTAAGCACCAAATCTATTTCCATTTTATTCATAAAACTATCCTCTCTCTTCCTGCCCTACATTTGCTTAGTTAGCTCTGCCTTCAGAAACAAAGTGATGTCTCACATCAAGAAAATTGATTTTTTTTTCCCTTGAATATCAGCCATCCAGTGATGAATACAGCCATGATCTCAGGAAAAAGAGAATTTGGCTCTTGGTCTTTAAATACCACATTGCAGCACATACACAGAATTCTAGGGTGTTTTAGCTTTCAAATAACTGACTTCCTAATCTCAATGCTTTCTTATGCGAGGTTTTCCTTTTTTTAAAGGTTTTAGTAAAAGTTCCAGCACCATCACCACCAGAAAAGAAACCATATGAATATATGCATTGATTTGGATTGCAACAAGCTTCACAGCCACTGTCCTCAGTTCAGAGCTATGGCTGAAACAGACGCATGTTACTCGAATCATTCATTTTGGCTCTTCAGAACAAGCAGATGCTGGAATTAATGGGCCTTCATTCTAGATACAAAACAGAAATAAGGACCTTGCAAAAAAAAATGCTTCAAATTCGCTCATTAAAGTTTGTGAAGCACTTAGATGAGCATTATAGGACTGCATTGCTTAATGAAGATCATTAAAGAAAAACCTTTGCATACATAACACACCGTGACATGAGCTGACAAGCCATAATCACTATTCTTTACACAGAGAAAAGGCCAGGTCTCAGAAAGGAAGGGACACATGGTCTGCTTACTGATCGTGGAAAGATACTGCAGCTCAGACACCGTGCCCTCCTGCTGCTGTCCCCGACAGCTCTGCATCTTGGTGGCCATCCCGCCCTGCTTCCAAGTGACTCGTGACTGCACAGCCCAGCTGCTGAGCTCCTCTCCAAGTCCTCTGACTCCCGTCCCTCCCCTGAGTCACAGCCAGCACTGCTATCACCACCCAGCCTGGCCAGCCAAACAAAGGACAGCAGCAGACCAAACCCTTCCTCGAGGCAGATCCCCACAGCCTATTCCAAATCATACTTGTAACTAGTGTTCCTCAAAGGATCAGCTTATTTCCTCTAGTCTCATTCAAAATAAAAATCTTCTGGAATATAGGCCATGGTTGTACAAAACGTCCAAGTTGCACAGTTCAGAGTCAATGTGCACGGGATGGATGGAGGAGTCAGGTAGCAAGGCAAGAAGGCTGCTGCCCAGCTGCTACAGCCCAGCAGAGAGGGAAGAAAATGGGCTGGATTTACAAAGAGGTCCCAACTACAAAGCTGTAAAACCAGCGAAAATTCAGATAACTCAAAGTTTGATTCAAAAATGATTCTTTCCCATTTGTCATAGTTTATAATCATCATTCATATTTTCAAGGTACATTATCTGAGATACTGCAGCTGACTCAGAGATGATGTTTCTCAGACCAGGAAAAAATTCTGTGGATATTAATAACGCACAGTATCTGTTCCTGTAGTTAGTTTCTAAGGTTGGTAGGCTAGAAACTTATTTACATATCTGTCCTATTCAGCAGCACAAAAAAAATAAAATGTTTCATAATAATGCAGGAAAGTGGAAAAAAAGTGGTTCACAACAAGAAAGGGAAAACAAAAACTATCTGATTTTAGTGGCTTCTGAATCATGCTTCAGAGGTAAATGAAAAATTCACATTAGATATTTATAAGTAGAAAATTAATTACATGCTCACGGCAAAGGAAAGCTTAAAGAGTATGTAAATGTAGTATTTCACTACAGTATTTCAGTTCATTGTATATAAATAATATTTGAAGTACTAAAAATATTCAAAGAACTGAAATTCAAGAGTTTCTGAGTGTCACACATTAAATTGT
>VZRQ01009616.1:1605381-1635216 GCA_013397975.1 Machaerirhynchus nigripectus
CCCCAACCCATCCATGTGCATCTCTCATCAAAATATATTTATATTTAATGGTTTTTAACGCACTTATTTGAATAGCTAATATCCTTTACTATGAGTTACTGACATGACTTGAATATTTTCTTTCTTATTTTTCTGTTCTTTGTCTGACCACTTTGTCTGACCACTTTGTATGACCACTCAAAGAGTTCCTTCAGAATACACAACGAGACAAAAAAAAAAAAGGAACTGACTCNGAAAAGTTTTGTATAATTCTTATTTAAGAAAATCAAATGTACAACAAGTATAGTATTGAACCTACTACCCCAACCCATCCATGTGCATCTCTCATCAAAATATATTTATATTAAATGGTTTTTAATGCATTTATTTGAATAGCTAATATCCTTTACTATGAGTTACTGACATGAATATTTTCTTTTTTATTTTTCTGTTCTTTGCCTGACCACTTTGTATGGCCACTCAAACAGTTCCTTCAGAATACACAAAGACACAAAAAAAAAAAAGAACTGACTCGTTTGCAGTATTTTATACAACAAAACAAAAACATTGTACGCACACAAGCAAAGCCATGAAAAGTATTGCAGTGCTTGGGGAAATAAAAAGTTTATTTTAAGTTTTTATTTACTTCTCACTCTAATTAAATACACCATCAGATGATACTGTTTTCCTGTGGCCATCAATTGAAAAATGTCATGGACTGAAAAGCCAAATACCCTAGACTATAGCAATAACAGAGTTTATTAGATGTTGCTGTTAGACAACATCACCAAGCATTTCAAGCCCAAATTGCTAAAAACAATGGAGGTTAGAAGAGTGATATTCAAAATCACTACTAGAACTGTGAAAACCTTTCAGAGAGACAGTTTCATTTTAAACTCGCACAACGTTGTCTTTTAATCAATGAAATCATCAGTGAAAAGCCAATTCAAATCAGAGTCTGTCCTACTATGTCACATCATTCCTCAGGGACAAGCAACATATTGCAAAGCACAGATTTCAAAACAAAAATGCTCTCAAAAACGCCATTAAAAGAAAATATTACAATATTTGACTTGAAGACCATGCATCAAGAAATATTCTGTTTTATACAGCCTTTTTTAAATCTGTTTTCATGCCTATTTGTATTTGCTATAGATAAAATTACATGATGGCTCTGTATCTCTGCTTTTCGTGTTATAGCATCTACGTGCAGGGAAGACAGCAAGAGTGGTGGCAGCAGCCAGTCCAGGACAGATCAAGGGAAAACACTTGGCTCTGGCCCTTGTAGTTAAAGTCAAAGAGTCATTCTGGGGAGAAAAGGCAGAAGAGGGGACAAAGAAAAGGTAATTAAATAAAGTTCAGCTTGGCCAGGTAATATTTATGTATTATATACACAGATTATCCTCCTAGGCTGCCCAACACAATCCAATATAATCAAGAGTAGTGTACTGGAAAAAGGCCACAAATTACATCATGCTTCATGCACCAAATTAAATGTTCCAGCTGCAGAGCAAGCTCAGGAGCACATCTCGGGCGTTGAGGGATGAAAGCAACCAGCCCATGCAGCACATGACAGAATGGTGGGCAGCAATTTATGGTGTCTGTTAACAGGAGCGTCCTGCTGTCAGCAGGGCCAGACAGTGGCCTCCTGAGCTCAGAGGAGCCAGTGGGACAGACCACTCTGCAAACCCAGAAGAGTTCCCGTGAAGGGAAAATGAGAGAGACTCTTACAAAGCTCATAACCTGCCAGAAACATCTTTATCTCAACTTGATTCACAATATGTAACACTGAGGCTGCAATCTATCTTCAGCTTAAGCTGGTAAAGAGGCAGGAGGAGGCAGGCAGGAGGTAGAAGGAGGCAGGAAGATGCAGGAGGAGGGAGGCAGTGGCCACAGCAGCAATGGGGTCTCCTGGGGTCTCTAGTTTGTCTTCTTTCACAGCAAAGTGCAGCCACTGGCAAAGTCTTGAAACTTCATTTTCACAAAATGTATGAAGCCAGGTATTCCCACTGATCTCTGAGACTTCAGAGCATTTGGAGAACAGGTTTACCTAGCACCACAGGAGCCCACACGTTCCCATATATTCTTCTTGGTGCTGGGCTGGCAAAGACCTCCTGACTCAAGGAGCTGAAACCAAAACAGGAGAACCAGGCTTGGTGGCTGAAAATAGTCCTGGTCATACCTTCTCCAGCTTCCTGGAGTTCGCATCTAGTTTTGGTAAGACTCCATTACAATTCCATCAAATAGGCCTTAAATTCATCCAATTTACTTGCTTTGGGCAACAGACTTTACCCTTCTGAGTTGTGAGTAACTGACACATTTTACTTTCTCATCCAGTTTTAACTGGCAGATGTAAACAATTCCCCAGGCCAGAAAGATGGAATTTCTAATAATCAACTTTTCCTTGGCCCTAATGTTCACTGTCACTGGTCAGCCCTCCAGCTGGGACAAACTGGTCTGTAGTGTTATGATAAGGATACCACACTGCACCACTCAGTTTGGGAAGTACACTGACTTCTGAAGTTCAAACTGAAAATGTTAACCTATCGAAATCACAGCGAGAGTTTTGCATTTACCTCAGTAATTCAGTCACTTATATTCATGGAATCATAGAATTGTTTGGTTTGTAAAGGACTTCAGAGATTTTTCCCATTCCAAGCCCCCTGCCACGGGCAGTATGCCATTCACTAGACCAGGCTGCTCAGAGCGCCATCCAACCTGGCCTTGAACACTACCAGGAACGGGACATCCACAAATTCTCTAGGCAAAATAAAGTGTTATATTACGAACTGTCAATGTAATTTGCTATATTAAATCAAGGAACCAGATTGTAATCATTTATAAAAAATATTTTTAAAATAATTTTTCCACTTTTAGGGCAGAAATACACATTTTATGTGATAGCAAGGTGACAGAGAAGTTACTTTCAATTTGTGATTCAAACACATTTGTATTTGGAGAGCACCCCAGAGACTTGTCACACACACACACAAAACCAAAAAAATACAAGCTCTAAAGAAATTACTGACACTACAGATTTTATTTTGTGGTCTAATTTTTCCCTTTTTAGCATGCTTTAAATTTACAGCATGAAAGTACAGAAACTAAACAGAACCCACAGGCATATGTACATGTGATCATCATTCAATCAGCAAATTGCTTTGGGTCTCACTGACTTTGGCAGTTTTACAAATTTTTTATTTCCAGCTGGTTGAACTGTTCTTGAACAAAGTTTACTATTTTACTGTAGTAGTCATAAACCCCTTTTCTGTCTCATCTACCATCCATGTGCTCTGAATACATTTATTTTCTCTAGAATATGTACGACTTCCCTAGTGCCAAACAACTACAGTTTTTCCTTTTGTATTTTCACAGTATCTAAGAAAACAAATAATATTTCCTGCCTATAATCATGCCATTTCTCTAAAAATACAGAAGGTCTTTCTGTTCACTGTTCCTGGGACACAGCCTCACAATAATGACTGGTACTGTGAGCAAGCTTTGCACAAGCAGGCAGAGATATTTCCTTTGAATCCAGCCAGAGCTCTGCTATGAGTGACTGCAGAGAGTTCACCAAACAAAAACCGCCTCTGTGATCTCTGCCTGTACCACAGGTAAATATCACAAGAGTTTTTATCTTCTCTGTTCTGTCTCCTTCTTATTTCTCTCTTTGAAGAAAAATTTATTTCAGTTCATGTATGAGGTTTATTTCAGTCTACAGTACTTGGGCATTTTTCTTCAAAATTTACAAAGATCACTTTATCCAGCTTAGAAACATAACTAAGACTGGGGTCTACTCCTTAACTGTAAGTAACAGTGCTGGCATAAAAACATGATGACACGATGTCTTATCTCTTTGAATCCAAAGCAATTTCAAAAATAAGTATAAAATAAAAGGAAAATATTTGGCATAAACACCACACTTTCAAATGCACACTTGGAGGAAGGGTCCCCTGCAGGAAGTCTTGCATCTGCAGCTGGCAGGAGCTTGGCAATGGCAAGGCTGAGCCAGGTCACTGCATTTCAGGCCAGGAGAGATTTGCTGTCCAATTCTCCAGCTCTCCTAAGAAGCCTTCTTAAATAATTTTGGATTTGGGTTTTTTTTTGTGTGTGTATGATTGGGGGGGAGGGGTATTGGGGTTTTTTTTTGGTTGTTGTTTGTTTGTTAAATCTTTTTAATTTCTCAGAAAACCTACTCCATATGGATGGGAAGATGTATCATCATAGATCAGAGCTAGGGAAACAGTTTTAAAATGTTTTTTGGCAAGCTCACTGGAGACCCAATTAAAAACTGCTGTCTCAGTTCCCCCACCAGTGACTGGGACACGCAGACTCATGTGACCCAGGATACCCTTTTCCAGGGCAAACCTTATTACCATTTGTCACTCTGGACACATACTGGACAAACAGACTATTTCTTAAAAGATAGAGTGAATGAATTGTTTGACTCACAATAGGCTTGGATGAGGTATGGTGCTACCCAGGAGCTTTCCAACCTTTGACACAAGCCCGTTTAAGATTAAAGCAAAAAGAAAAATATTTCCTTAAAACTTCCAAAGCAATCAAAAGTTAAATTTTTATGAAGACAAATTTAAGGAAGCGGAATGTTTCCTTTGCACAGACTTTCCTGTGTTCCTATTCCATTTTCCATCTTTCTGCATATCTTAACCCTCAGGGTGCAACCCTCACTGAGTATCTCTTTTTGGTGAAGCACTTAGCATTTTTATAATTAACATGATAATTGAATTCTCCCTCAATGTTTGTCACTGAGACTTAATTTATTTCCTCCTGTGGTTCTTCTTCCTCTCAAAACAAATCCTGTTCTGTTTCCTCAGAGATGCAAATATTTCCTCTTAGATAAGGTATCATTTCATGTGCTTGCCTGGTTTAATGCACACTTCCTTGCCTCAGTCAGGATAACATTTCTTTCATCTCTCCTGCCTGTCAGTGATGTGTTGCACCCGATGTCCTCTCCTAAGGTATATGTTGTGTTTATATGCAACCTACACAAATATGTTAGTCCTTGTAGACACTGACTTTTACTAAAATGCAAATAGATTTAATAACTAATGGCATAGTGACAATTCAAAAGATAAACATGATAGTACTTTAAGGATTACCAGCAATCATTAGACAATATAGTTTCATTAAGATTTGCACAAGTTCAGCTGTTTTACATGAATTACAGTATTGTGGTTGCAGACACAGGCAAATGTATCTCTCATGAAATTAAACATGCAAACATGTATCTTTTACGAAATTAAAGATATACCTTTAATGAACTGTGTATAGTAGTTCATAACAATTGTAACCATTTCCTCCACAGGAGAAGGTGAGGTGTGTGACTCTTCTCCACCTACTTTTTCTATACACATGGCAAACCTCCTCCAGGTCTGCCGACTTCTTCTCTTTAACATCCTCCCTAAATTTCTTTTTATCATGTCTCTAATTATTTCAGTTCAAGTAGCTTATTATTATTCCATACCAACATGATCTAAATTAATCTGATTTCTAACCTCTCAATTCAAGTTTTGCTGGTAAGTTCTTACAGACTTGCATCACTAAGCCTTTCTTTCCTTAGCTGCTGGGGAGCAAGAAGCAGCGCCTTATATTTATTTACTGATGCTGGTTTTGTGTAGGGTCATGCTGTTTCAGCACACTTTTCAGTATTCAGGGAGAAAATGAAGACTAAAAACCATTAAATTAACTGCATTATGACATTTTTCTTCTCCTTTGGACAACCTTTTACTACATTGGATTTTGATTAAGCAGGTGATTAATCCAACTAGTCTATGTTCTGAATCTTTTGCATGGCTTGCCACTGTGACACAGGCATTAGAAAGAGTGCTGCTCTTAGAAACAGTAAACTGTCTCATGTAGTAAAATCTGTGGCTCACGATTCAATGAAAAAAATATGAAGAGTATATTGTGTAATACAAATAGCTCACATTAACAACTGGGAAAACAAGAGGTAAGTAGAATATTTTTAGGTCAGGTAAAAGCAGAGGAACCTTAGAAAAGTTGTATTCTCAACTTACTAAAAAAACCTCATGATCTGAAAACATGGGAAAAGTGTTAATAAAGAAGAAAAAAAATATTTTGACTGGGATAGTTTCTGGAAGTAACAAATGGAAATAGAAAAGCAATAAATGAAGCAAGAGGTTTCCACTGAAAACAGAGGTATCAACATCTGCTATAGTCAACCAAGTTCTGTGCACAAACCCATAACCAGGAAAGATTATAAAATGTGAAGATGGTGAGTGTTCTTGCTAGCAGTCTGGTTATAAACTCTGAAATAGACTTTACAGAGATGATGAACAAGATGAAGCATTTCACCAGCTGCAGAATAAATAGGTCATTATTCCCATAAAAATAGTATTTTTCATTACTCTGTAACAGATCAAAGCGTGCAAAGTCTACCTCCAAATTATTTATTTCCAGAAGCAACACAAACCCCAGGAGCATTCCTTCTCTTGCATCACGCTCTAATGCCACACAGATTGCTCCAAGCCACACGTGCCCATGTGAACATAGATACATGATTGCAAATACACACTGCAACAAATTCTTCAGCTGTTAAACAAATAGTTTTTCATCCAAGTGAAGCAGCAGAGTGGTTCCATCTAGAGGAAGAGTGTGTAAAAACTACTCATCCCTGATGACTAGCTATTTTTAAATAAAGAATAAGCATAAACGATTTATTCTTTAAATAAAGAATATGCATAAACCATTAACAGCACACTCAGTGTAAATGCCCTGCTACCTGATACCATAGCTCCATTAATAATCTGTTTCTTACAGAAGTCTGTACTGCATGCTTGGTTAACTGGACAGAAAATATAATGTTGTAAGCATCAGAATTATTAACATCTACAATCAGGACAGTCTGCTTCTATTGATGATGATTGGCTCAGGATTTCTGGTCTGCGAGTGCACATTGCCGGGTCATGTGGAGCTTCTCATCTACCACACCTTCTGCTCAGGTCCAAGGACATCAAGTCCTTCGACTCAGAGCTGCTCTCAATCCACTCAGAATACTCTCTTCCCAGCCTTTACCTGTTCTTGGGATTGCCTTGATCCAAGTGCAGGAACTTGTACTTGGTGTTATTGAAATTCATGATGTTGGCACAGGCCCGCCTCTCAGGTGGAACAAGATGCCTGTGGATGTCATCCCTTCCCTCCAGCGTGTGGAGTGCACCACACACTTGCTGATGTCAGTCAGCTTGCTGAGGGAGATCTTTATCCCATTGTCCGTATCGCTGACAAAGATATTCAACAGTGCCAGTCCCAAAACCAACCCCTTGGGAATTCCACTCGTCACTGGTCTCCTCTCAGACATTGACCCACTGACCTCAAGTCTTTGAGAGTGACCACCCAGCCAATTCCTTATGTGCTGAGTGACCCATGTGTCAGATCCATGTCTCCCCAGTTTAGAGACCAAGAGGCTGTGCCAGACAGCATCCAATCCTTTGCACAAGTCCAGGTAGATTCACAGAATATTCTCAGCTAGAAGGGACCCACAAGGATCACTGAGTCCAACTCTAAGTGAATGGCCTGTACAAGGACTTAACCCACAGCCTTGGTGTTGTTAGCACCATGCTCTGACCAACTTGCCTCATCCACCAATGCTGTAATCAAGTCATAGAAAGGCACCAAATCTGTCAGGCATGATTTGTCCTTAGTAAAGCCATCTCAGTTGTCATCAGTAACATCCTTATTTTCCATGCTCCATAACATACAGAATTATGTTTCCCTTTTTCCAGTCAGTGGGAACTTCACTGGACTGCCACGACCTCTCAGATATGATTGATAGTGGCTTGGCCACTTCACCTGTAAGTTCCCTCAGGTTCTACAGATGCATTTCCTCAAGTCCCATAGACCTGTGCACCTTCAGGTTCCTTAGATGGCTTCAAGGCTCATCTGCTACAGCAGGCAGTTCTACATTTTCTCAGTCTCTGCCTTTGCCTTCTGTGACTTAGCTGGTGTGGCTGGAGCATTTGTCAGTGAAGACTGAGGCAAAAAAGCCATTGAGCACCTCAGTCTTCATGTCCCAAGTACACAGGTCTCCTGTTTCTGTCTGGAGAGGTCCCACATTTGCCCTTGTTTTTCTTTTACCATCAATATACCTATAGAAGCTTTTCTTGTTGCCCTTGGTATCTCTGAGCAGATTTAATTCTATCAGGGCTTTGCTCAGACAGTTTTTCTGTATTCCTTCAAAATTCCTGGTGGAAGGGGATGGTTAATCACAACAGAGCAATTACAAGACTTTTTCCAGAAGACCTTCTGCTCAGTGAAGCACTCTTGCTATGTTCAGAACTCCACGGATCTATCTTTTCTATTCAAACCTAACAGTTTTCTATTTTCCTCTCATTTCCCTATTACTAAGTTACTAATTTTGTCACTTTGGTTTGGTATAAAGATAGTAGGAGAGACATTAAGCATGGCATTCTTCCACAGAGAATGCAGGGGACTCAATTAGTATTGTAAGACAGTCAGTTAATTTATCATGACTTCACTGTCTCATAAAATTGTTATGGAATGCCAACTCATCAGAAAATGCATTAAAATTTCCAAGAATACTTAAATTTTTCCTCCACCACTGAAGTCAGTAAGTATTGGACTCAAAGACATTGTATCCAAGAAGAGCAGAAAGAAAAAGTAACTACCGAAGGGAAAAAAATATACTCAGGAAAGAAAAAAAGAACCAAACCAATAAAAGACTAAGAACAAAGAAGAAAAACATTTTACCAAGTGAGGATGGCAAAGTTCACTATGTATGAAGTGGGAGAAAAGCCAGAGGAAAAAAAGGTGAAAAGAAATGCATGAAAACGGGTTACATTTTACTTGCAACAATTTCTTAAACTGGTTTTAAGTGTTTATTTTTAACAAATACTCTTTTTTCAGGTTTTGTAAAACATTTTATACTTCTGCACACATACTTGTGCAGCAGGATTCTCTGCAAGTTTTATGGAAAGGAAGTGCCCCAGGCCTCTCTCCATATGATTTGTTCATAGCCACAGGATGAATCAGTGAGGGGTTTGGAGACAGAGGCTACAGATCCCAATTCCTGCTCATTAACTCCAATAGACTAATCACAGACCACCCAGTGACTGAAGCATACACCTTGTTGCAAATTTGCAACTTATTTTCATTAACATATCAAAGGTTTCAGAAAACATAAAGCCTTTTTAAGAACACCTTATTTGAACACAGCTTCAGAAAACTCTAAAACTAAAATACGCATACAATTCAAGTCAAGGGTGCTACTGATGGAGGAAGAGGAGTTTAAAAGAGAAGCCAATTGGTTTCACACATCTGAGCTCTTCTTGCCAAAAACAATACAAATAATGTCACTACTTTGATATACCCAAATAGCAGGGAGTAACAAAATAATGCTCCATTTAAGCAACAGTGAAATAGTGATAGAATTACCAAAGGAATTATGATCTCAGCCTTAAGAGATGAGGGTAGTGGAAAATAATTTAAAAGGGGTTCTCTAATTCTCTACTTCAGAACAAAATCAAAATTTTGATGCTGCTGCTGCCTTGAAATTTTATATATTTTAAATCTTTTACTCAAGCATTTACATTATACACAGAATGAAAAAGGAATGACAGCAGGCCCCTACTGCAGGTATTGTCACAGTATTTTATCCACCAGCCATATTGTTATACAATTTTACTTCAGAATGCACAATGAGCTGAAAATGTTCCATTTAGTTCTCCTAAATGTGAGATTATTTTTCAAAAGAAGCCCCTTTTGCTAGTTAATAAAATTCTGAGGTTGCACCTACGAAATGCAGCAAGAAGAAATAATTTAAAGAAGGGAGACAAGAAAACAGGGGTTTTGTAGTCCAAAATCCATGCTATAAAATGGAAAGAAGTCTTTTAAATGGAGCCACAGAGTCTAAAAAAAAATTATGGCCACTTAATGATTTGAAAGTAAAAACAATTGGAACAAAAGTGTGAAGTCTCACTTAAAAGGGCCAGAGCTGCAATCGAAAGAGTTTAGCATCAGTACTACTCCCCAGCATAATGAATACAGGTTATTAGACAATTGTAGCAGAATAAATGCAGATAAAGAGAATTTATTACTTTTAATTTTGGCAGTGCAGAGTTTGACAGTCCTGGTTTGGCTGGTATACAATGACTAAGAGTCTTGGTTCAAATCCCTTGCCCTTTAAGTATTGCCACATCAGTTTATTCCACTTTATTCACTGACTGTCTTCTTCCCATACTATCAAAACAAAAAATTATAAAATCAGATTAGAAATTACTCTGAATTCGAAAAATTAAATAATTTTGAATTAGAAAGAATTCAAAAGGACTTCCTAGAGACAAATACAGAAAATATACCTCCAAATCCATAGATTATGAGTTCCTTCCTAAACAGTACTGAGGCACCCAGTACTGAGTGGAGTCACTGAAGAAAATTAAAGGACATTTTCCTTTTCCAGCCAGTTCCCTTAATCTGTAAATACAGCATGTTTATGCTAAAACAATTCCTTTAAATGTCTTCATCAGTAAACCACAACTTGTTTATACTTTCTTTCCCCCTGCTCAGCATGTGCTTTTCTGCCGGCAATACACAAGGAAGAGAATCATGGATGTAAATTCTGATAACAGCAGTTCATCCCCAGCTGCTGTAGCCTGCAACTTCTCCTGGTGTCCTTGTGAACAGTTCAGGCATCCACTAAAACTGACAAAAGTGACAATGGAGAAAAGAGGGATAGACCCAAGACTAGAGTTGATGGCAAGGGAGTATTAAAGGGTCACAGAAATAGCCCTGGCAGGTGCCATCCTGGGCTGAGACTAATGTCAGCAGAAGCAAAAGAAGTTTTCAAATGTGAAGGAAGAATTCTGCAGGTCAAAACAAGAAGCATGGTGAATAAGAGTAAAAAAGGTAGCTCTATCTAGAAAAAAAATAAGTATAACTCAGCAATGAAGAAGAGAAAGGGAGGTGACAAGCAAAACAAACAAAGGAAAAGACAGCACCTGCTACAATAAAGAATGGTCTAGTGAGAAACATTATTAAGTGATAGATAGAAAAGATTACGGTCTCAGAAGGAACAGAAAAAAAAAACCCTAGTACAAATCTAAAAACACCAAAAAGAGAACGTTCCCTCAGGAGGTCTGAAATATCCTCCAGACACAGGCACAAAAAGCCTGACGTCTGGAGCCCACTCACTGCTGCAGGCAGAAAGCTCTCTGATTACACTCCCCACCATTAGAAAAGAAGCATCTTGAAACAAGACCATACCAAGGTCCTTTAATTACATTAAAATACACAGTACAAGCCATAGCATAAATTTTACTACTAATGTTCAAATAAAGTTTATATTGTTTTGGAATGCATTTTTAAAGTTTTTTTTCTTTTTTATATCAAATCATAGTAGTCTTTTGTTAAGATTAGAGCCAGAGTAATGAATATGTGCCTTCCAGACATCATCTCGATGCTTTATCAAATTAGTTATATATCTGAGAAAAATATTTAAAACATCAGCTCAGACTTATTCTGAATAGTCCTTCCACATAAGCAAAAATGTAATTTGATAATTCTACAAAAGAACCAAACAAAAAAAGCCCATAAAAATTCAAAAAGTCAACCACATGAGTTTTTAAACAAATCAGTATGAAAGTTAGTGTTTGGAAATCCAGACAGCTAAAGATTTTAAGCTATTATTTAAATTACAATGGAATCCAAACCCATGGCTTGCCTATCCAGATTATCATATATTGGTCCTCCCTGGCCACACTCACCTACTCCTTGTTTACTTAGCTGTAAAAATGGCAGTACACCCTCACTCTGCAAACACACCTGCATCCTGAGAAGCCAGGAGGCTCTGCAGTACATTGGGGTGCTCAAGAGGCTAAATTCAATTACCTGTCTGTATACTCCAACAGATGCCTTCCAGATATGGTTTTGGTCCCTTCCACACACACTGACTTAAACAGTCTTTCAAGACACCTTACAGACCCTCTTCCTTGATTTCACTTGCCATGGATTAAAAAGTTCAGTTAACCCCTATTATGTTGCCATAAAAACAACTTTTCCAGGCTGGTTGGCAAGTTGAACCACAGCAAATGAGATCACTCACAGCAGTAAGAGAAGGCAGCACACATACGGTCAGGCAAAGTGGTTGACAGAATTGCTCTGCTCAGAAACATGCAGAGTCTGGAATTATCCTGGACTCTGTGTTCAAACAGCCTTCACTTCAGACTCTTCCAGGGAAAACAGCGAGCTGGAGACAGTACAAGATTTCTGAGTGACTTCCATCAGACTGCAGCTTCTCTTGAAGGCTGGACCAACAGTGCATAGACCGGACTGAAGTTTGAAAACAAAACAAACTGGTCAGTCTTCAGGTTCCAGTGCTTTTAGATGTTCCATACCATGTAGGCAGTAAGAGCTGTGAAAATATTACTGGGCAACACATAAGTAGTACAAATGTTTTAGACTTCACTTCCAGAAAGAGATAGGATTATTTACTGGAAGGACTTCACTCAGCTGCTCCTCCATACTACTCCAAATAGATCCTATTTGACGAACGGCATGACCCCCAACTCACAGACACGACTGATGGAATAAGGTGAAGACATTTCTTGGAATGATCTCCAGCTTTTGCCATGAAAATTTCCAGTGTGAGGGTCTTAATTTCTGGAACTGAGTATTAGCATGCAGTCATACCATCCATACGACACTTCCTACCACTACAAGCTGCCGGTTATTTCACACCATATTAAACACATTGCATTAAATGACACCTCATGCCCCCATCACCCTGATTACCCATCCAAAGAAACCACAGATGAGGAAGAGTGGAAATTTTGTGGATTCAGGCATTACATGGTGCCAGGATGAAGGAAGAGTCAACGATCAGGCAAGCCAAGCAAGATCTCCTGAGCCAGATTTAATCTTGTTAACGTTGTGTGGTCTGCACACCACTCATTAGCTGCAGAACCTAGGGAGAAGGTAAAGAAGGATACAACCCATCCTGGCCTTCAGTTTTATCCCAGCACACAGATGAAGGACTAATCTCTGTGCATGATAGTCCAACATGCAGGAGATCACAGAAAGGAGCAATATATGAATACAAACATTTTCTCTATCAACAGTGTTGTTCCTCCAAAGAAATAATGGCAGCCTCTGTAACTAAGAGTAGTGATCTATTCTAGACACAAAACATCATCAAAGGGATTTATTATGCCTAAGATTTGCACAGTTTTTAGGACCCGGACCAGAATGAGCTGCATTGCTGGCACACAATGGCCAGTTAGGTTTGGCCATGTGTTTCAGTTACATAAAGTACAGTAACTTAAACTCCCCAAAAAAATAAAAAAAAACCCCAAACTTCCAAGACAGATAATTTACAACTACAGTTCATAAGGAACTTCAGAACTGTAAACTAATAACCCAGAATAAAAGTCTAATGTTTTTCCCGAGTGAGTCAGACGTTAATAAAAAGGGTCATATCTTGGCTCACTTTAATTTCAGTGCTTTCATCCCAAAAGAATCACACAGTACAACCTCAATTAGTCCAATGCCACTGGGAGCGCCAAAAAAATTTAATAATAACAGGTTTGGATAATCAAGGATTCAAACAACAGAGAGAATATTCATTGTAATTAAGTTATTTAAGAACACGGTCATCTTTCACGTAATAGCATTCAGACTAAAAGATCAAGGGCAAACTTCATTTCACTTGCCCTAAGACTGAGCAGCCTTCTTCTTTGTAAACAGTTAGTGAGATATTCAGAATACCACGAGACCTGTCAGCTTTGCACAATACCCTCACAGAAGAAAGGTACAAAGATTAGTACTTTTATAAAACATTCACTATGCACCTTTCTCTCCATTACCTACAAACATCAAAAACAAAAAAGATGGAGTTCATGGGATTCTGTCTAGATAATATTATTCAGAGTGGCTGGTGCTCCTGCTAAATAACAGTAACAAGGAGAAATGAAAAGGTGGGTGATGCATCTCAAGAGGTCATTATTTTCATATGCCCTAAACTCCACTGGCATGGGAGAGCTAACAAGAAGTGTTTTCAATTTGTATTTCAACTTCTGTATAATTGTGGGAATATTATCAAGTAAGTATCTGCATGAGATATCCACGTTTTGATTTTATACTGAATTGATGGTTAAAAGTAACTATATATTGTTTTTTGCATAGTTTATACAAAATACAGTACTCTTTCCTTTATCTCATCTGATGCTCCTTACGTCTGCCTGCTTCTTACAGTATCAACTGTTGCACCTGTGAGAACAAAAATACACCCAAAGTCAAATCAGCTTTGTGCAAAACAACTATAACCACACTCATATTTTCAGTTGTTTACATCTCTGCAGTTTGTTCTGAGGGAGAAATTTACGGGTTTTTTAATAACTCAATTCTCTCCATCAATCCCCTACACAAACTTTGACTTAGATTGCACCTATTTATGACCTTGATTGTTCTGTGATCAATTTTTAAGCACCTCTAAAAGACCTTTCTACGGCACAGAGAAACCCACAGTAATTCTGACAAAAGAACTATATCTCCTGATACCTTTGCTCTTTTCTCGTGCAACAAGCTACAAGCTGCTTATTGCTAATACTCAGCAATTTCAATTTGCAGCTTATCCTGATCATTGCAACCTCCTGTTTCTTATCATGTCTATCTGACAACTGAACAGAAGAATAGAAGAGGAATGTTAAAATGTAAATTAATTACTTGAGGGTTATCATGTCAGCTAGGTATAATTCAGACACATTTCAGCTGGTATTTGATCTTTTTCATTACTAATACTTATTCCTTGGTGTTGGCCTTCCTTGTGGAATTTATTGGAGACAGCCATTTTGCAAGCCAGAGCAATCATATCATACCTAAGTATTGAAATACCCTGTTCTGGAAAGCAAATACACCATGCAAAACATCGGGCTATACTTCTGCCACTGTACTACTGCTCCTTTTCCAAAGAACTACCTCACAAGATTATTTTTATGTTTCCTCAGGATCTTTCCAATAATTTTTGTGCCCAGTCCAGGATTGCTTATAACTTTAAAGTGATTTTCAGTTATCATATATGGGTAAGTAGAGATGTCCTTTTCTAATGACTCCACTTACACAGAGCTATTAGCAAGAATAAATGCACAATTTAAAAAAATAAATCAGGATGGTCAGACTTCCAGTGTTTTAATACTACAGGTCATTTTTTTGAAAAAAACCATATCCTTGAGAATATGAACAAGTTACATGAAAATAGATGGCAAGACCCATACCTGTTAAAAAGATCCTTGTGTCTTTGGGCTGTAAAAACTTACTTCACAGGTTCTTAGCGCTCTGGTCATTCAGCTATGCATTAAACTACCTGCCTCAGTCATACCATACCAGCTAATGCGTTAGGAGTGGAACACACAAGTCAGCATCATTCTAATACAAATGAAAACTTACATAGGAAACCCGTACTCGCCGTCGGTGTACCAGCCCACAGCACTGCATGAAGAGGACAGCAGACAACAATCAGTGGGTGCTTTCACCAAGCTTCGGTCATTCCTGTCTCCTCTGAGACACTGTCCATTTCTCTTCACTTTTCAGTCCCAGGTGCAAGGGAACAGGTAGCAAAACAGTCACCCTTCAGCTCCAAAACTATCCCTTTAAATTATTGTGAAGACAGATGAAACTTACTTTCTCTGAGTAAATCAATCTCTTCTGTTTCCGACGATTTGAAAAGAAAGGCAGAAAAAAACCCCAACAACAAAAACCCAGAGGCACGTCTTTATTTCCTCAGCATCCAGTTATTACAAAGCAAATTCCATATTCCTGTACATCCTTTACTACACGTGGCGTAAGGTTTGTACGAACCATTCTGAACTTAGGAGAGACAGAGACGTAACAGGATCTTCATATCTCCGACTACTGCAACCCTGGCTTTCTGAAGGTCTCTTGCTGCTGCTGCTGCCGCCGCTGCTGCTGTTGTTATTGCTGCTGCTGCTGCTATTACAGCTTTCTTCCCAATGCACAAACCAGCAACAGCATCCTTGCTTCAGCATTACCTCTGCTCTATCTTAGGCATATCTGATTTGTTATTTAACCCTTCCCAACAGCCTGAAAAAAATGACGAAGTCTAGACTTTAATGCACTCTGTATTCGCAAGACTACAGAACCACCCTCCAAACAGGCAGATGCTTTGTCTGGCGAGACGTGTTTCACATGAATTGTAGGCAGGACTGCTGAGTGGCCTTGCTACCTGACTTGCATCAGAGGCACAGTCTCCTCTGCTGATACTGTTTACAAAAAGAACTCGAGAGAACATTAAAACTCCAAAAATGCACTTACAGAACTAATTAAATACTTGGATAATTGAGACTTACAGATAATGATTTTGAAAAGTCAAATATAATGAAAAATTACTATCCTTAAAGCAATAAGGGGACACTTCTGAAATCAGGTCACATTAAATTAACCTTTTTATGATCACAGGTCATCACTTTTGTTATGGGAGAGACTGAGTATTCCAATACTGAAAAGGCTTAATAGCTACACTATATCTTAACACTCCATCCTTCACTACTTTATGGCAGTGGTCTAAAAGTCTCAAATGTCTCCAGTACTGTATAGCTCCTGTCAGATGAATACATGAGGCACTTTCTTAACACTGAGGCACACTTAACTCTTTTCAGCACTGGCATTTTGCTAAAAACTAGGATACACAATGTGATTAAAATAGTTATTAATAAAATAACAGTTATCATTTTAAAAGTCATAGTTAATAAAATAATATTTGTAATATTAACTACAAATATTATACTATTATATTAATAAAAGTTGCAATGAGAAAATTAGAGATTACACAAGTTATCTCTATCCTGTCTTTATGTAGGCTCTGCGATGATGACTAATGAAAGGGTTAAATCTTCCCAAACAGGTAAAGAAAAGGAAGATGGTACTCCTTAGAGATTGGTTTGGATTTAAGCTTGAAAGAGGGTACTCCAAAGAAGGCAAGTTATCTGTTTGTGAGCAAAATATTATCAGATACTCAAGCCAGCTGGATGGTCAGAGTTTATTCCAGTCTAAGGTAAGGGGTCTGCCCACTAAAGTAGGAAGCCCTCTCACTGTGTGATGAAATCACATAACAAAGAGAGTTAACATTTACAAGCCCAAATAAAATTCACTTCCTGCCTATTTCAAGTACACTTCTTTCTCATGTGCAACATCCCTCTTAAAAAATAAAAATCAGTGGTGCTAAGCATCTCTGCATCTTTGGGGACAAAAATGTGAGTTTAGCCACTCAAATATCACCAGCTTGACTGGTTTGGGTGGGGGTTTTTTGGTAGTTTTTTTTCCAATCCAACTAACAACGAGCCATTCCTATGGACACCAATGGGCCAACAGGTCTTTTTAAGTCACATGTACTTTTGGTGTAAAGCCACAATTGTTAGTGAAGATATATTGCTGATAACTCATCTCAGCTGGACCTGCAGATGCTCTCAGCATCTTAAAAAAATATAATAAGAGTAATAAAATTTAAAACAGGAAATTGTGGCTGTAAGGACCTAATCTATACACCTAAATCTAAGTTATCTTTATTTTACCTCCTACCACACAGTCTGATATATATTGATCTATCTTTAGCAGAAGAACAGAATTTGGTGCTTCCCAGTGATACGTAAGGAAGCGTCCTTGTAGCAATTTCACAGTTCAAAAGCAGTATACCAGATGAATAAGCAATGCAGGTCATTAATCTCTTCAGATCAGGACCGCTTGGAGTTATTCTAATAAAACCATTGATAATACCAATAATGACAACTAGCAGGAAGAAAAAAGAATTTTGAAGTAGGACATACTGAATATTACCATAAAAAAGTATCAGTTTTTAAAAGAGCTAATGAAATGAAGCTAGACAGAATAATGCAGCAGTTGCTTATATATGTACGTAATCAGTTCTCTAAATTCTTATAATGACTGCTTTTTTACTCTTGGGGAAGATCCATACATAAAATAACACAAATACAAAAGCCATGCAAACCTGTATGTTACACATTCAACTTTTTTTTAAAGATAAAAGAAATTTATTTGGAAATTATCAATAATATTGGCTTCACATTAGTGTTTCTTGCACTGGTAAGGAAACAACATGAAAAGTAGCAATTAATTTTAGAAGTTTCAATTGCTTCTGAGGAACACAAATCCATCTATGTTTTTAACTCTTCCTGAAACCATCAAGAAGATTCCCAGCAACCACGAGCATCTCTTACAAAACCAGTATCAGAACTCTTACTCAAATTAGTCTGCAACTGTTCTCACAGCCAGACTTCATAATTTAACCATAAAATCTCTCCTTTTAACACAGGAAAATTGCTTGGTTGTCTCTCTCCCTTCCTACTCCCAATTACTAAAGTACTTTGTAATGACTCTACGTCAAACAATCACCAAAGACAATTTTTTAAATGTGAGTCTGTGTAGCTTTTTATGGAGAGGTAAGAAAAGGATGACTATATGGGAATAGAAGGGACACAAGTATGTCCAAGTCAAACTCATCTGTAATTGAAATCCAGTAAAATTTTATGTTCAGCAAATATGACTTTGCCATAGTCCCTGTAGGACAATGCAGTGAATGCAGAATCAGACTACTTAGATTTTCTTTTAAACAAAGAAACCTCCATGTTACCTTAAACTGAAAGTGTAACAAGGCATCTAACTCTAAGGTAATTTTTAAACCCTGAAAACCTCAGTAAAAGACAGAAAACTATCAAGCCAATAAAAGGTAATTTTTCCCTGCTCTAACATGGAAAAAAAACCAACCTATGAATCTTGTTTTTCTTGCCATGTGTTTTTGAAATGACTTTTTTGTTAGCCGTTATCATTAGGACAATTACCAAGGTTAATGTACTCAGGGATTGATTTTATTTTTGCATACAGGGCAAAATGATAGCACCTTCAAAAAAGGAGTTTATCAGACACATACAAAACATTTAAAAGACTGGTACAGGCACTTGGGGAGCAGGAAAAACCAGTGAAACATATACCAAGAGGTACAATAAATAAGGAGAAAATTTAGAAGTGTTTTGAAATAATCAGTGAGGTTAATTTTTCAATTTTTAGATGCAGCTTCTCCAATGCTGAAAGAGCATGGAAGAAAGGATGAAAGTTCTTATCTGAAATTAAATGAACAGTCTGGCATGAGAAGTGAAAAGACAGTAAATGAGTGATACAGCTATTTGTATTCACCTCAAGTGCTTCATTTCACAGGTTATATAAACTGAAGGGTGAGGAAAGAAAAAGAGGCTGTCAGAGAATTGTTATCATTTACTTTGATTGGTTTCTTTAGCTAACCAGCACTGTCTGGGTGAAGCCTCTGCCAGCTCACAGTCAACTGAAGCTCATGGCCAGATCTTCCATAATGTGATCAAGTGACTGTCCAGAGATAATGAGATGGATCTGAAGTGTTCAGTGCCAGCAAGCTCAAGGCACTGGTTCCCTAGCTACCTCAAATGGCATAGCATCCACTCCAAAAGAGAGCAATGACGGAATAAAACCATGCTGAATCCTATTTCTGGTTGAAAAAATCCCAAAACATGATACACAACTTCCCCCTCCAAACCCTCTATAAAAAGTCACAGAAAAAATGACTGTCCACCCTATGCTACCTTCAGGATCCTTTAAAGGTAAGTTCCATTAAATTATTATTTCAAATTATCAATGGAAGGGTTGAGGTAGGAAGGCACTGCTGGAGATCATTGAGTCCAACCCCCTGGTCAGAGCAGACTCAGCAGGGACATGTTGCTCTGGGCCACATCCAAAGTTCAAGTTATCTCCAAGGACAAAGGCTCCATAAGCTCTCTAAATAACCTGTTAAAGTGCTTAAAGTGACCATCCCCCACAGGAAAAAAAAAAAAGCTTTATCTTACATTTAACTGCAATTGCCTGTATTTTGTGGCTCTTGGATTGACCCACTCTAGAATGTCCATGTCCCTCTTGTCCTGGGGAACCCAGAACTGGATGAAGCACTCCAGATGTGTCTCACCAGTGCTGAGCAGAGAGAGATCATCTCCTACCTGCTGGCAGCACTTTTCCTGGCACAGCCTAGATGGCTGGTGACCTTTGCTGCAAGGACAAGTTGCTAGCTCATGCTCCCTCGGATTCCACCAGGATCCCAGGGCCTTTCCTACAAAGCTGCTTTATTGATCATCAGCCCCAGTCTATAGGGGTACATATTTTTCTGTGTGGACAACATGGCCTTTCCCTTTGTTGAATTTCATGAGGCTCCTGTCAGACCATTTCTCCAGCCTGCTGAGGTCCATGTGGATGGCAGCACAACCCTCTGATGTATCACCCACTTCTCCCAGTTTTGTAGCATCAGCGAACTTGCTTAGAGTACAATCACCCAGACTATTCATGAAGAGGCTAAACAGTAGTGGCTCCAGGACCATCCCAGGGGCACAAAACTAGTGACTGGACTCCAGTCTGGGCTGGACTTCATGCTGCTAAACACAGTTTAGTCTGGCAGTTCTGACAAGTTTCAGCTCACTTCACCATCTAGTTACTCATTCCATCATTTTGTCTATGAGGATGTGGTGGGAAACAGCTTGTAAAACCTCACCAGAGACAGGATAACCAGCATCCACTATTCTACCCCTGTCTTCTAAGCCATTCGTCTCATCGTAAAAGGCTGTCAAGGTGGTCAAGCCTGATTTGCATTGTATAAATGTGAACTGACTACTCCCAGTAACCTACTTATCCTTCATATTTAATCATGGTTTCCAAGAGGACTTGCTCCAGCACTTTCATAGGGATTGAGGTAAAGGTGACCAGCCTGTAGCTCCCCAGATCCTCCTTCTTCTCCTTCTCACCTTTCATGATGACTGTGGTTACATTTGCTTTCTTCCCGTCCCTAAAAACCTTCCCCAATCCATGACTCTTAAAAGACTACTAAGATCCAATTTTCTGGGATGTCAGCTTTGTGGTATGGATACTCAGTGTAAATCACTGTCCCTCAGAAAAGCCTCTCCCCCTAAAAATTTACACACACATTTAGGTCTGATTTTACCAGTTGTATCACAACAACTTCATTCTATGTGAATAGATTCCTAAATTTGCATCAACATGTTTAATTTTCTTCTAATTGTAATCCTTTTAAAGCTTTTCAGGCTCACTTCGCAGTTTATCTGAGTCAGTGTTTGTGAAATAATGTATTATTTTTAGCTAAATGTTTTTGGCATATTGGTCAGTTTTTAAATAGATTAATTTACTTCTTTCCATTTAACATGAAGCACTTCAGAGAAACTGATTTGAGATATTTTAAGCCTCTCAGTTACCTACATATAAAATATTTTAAGTATTTAAGCATCCATGCTAAACTGGAATGGTCTATGGTGACAGAGAAATTATAACAAAAACATCTCAGACTTTTTGGCAGAATAAGCTGTTTCTGAATCCCTCGGTTTTCTGAACTGTAGAGAAGGTGATGCAGTCCTTCCCCCTTAAAAATCAAAACCAAATCAAAAAACTTACTTTGCTTACAAAGTTACAGGTAAAAAACCTGTATGAGATTCTCAAAAACCAGTCCAACTTTTACAAAGCATTTCCTATGTATTATGCAATAAATTACACACAGGAAGAAGAAACAAAAAAAAGAAAAATCTGGCTCTCACAAACTGCTGGAAATAACTTAGGAATATGATTTCTCTCAAGCAGTGTTATCTTTCTCCACAAGACATTTTACTGATCATGTGTTATACTCAATTCCTCCCAAGGCTTTTCAAGAACCTACTTCTGTTGATGTCTAACTCTTCCACTGCTTGAAAGACCACAAAAATGTTCTTCAGTCAGCTGCTTTTTTAATGGTATTCCTAATTGATAACTCTACTGTATCATC
The DNA here is from genome assembly GCA_013397975.1 of Machaerirhynchus nigripectus. Lineage (NCBI taxonomy): Eukaryota > Metazoa > Chordata > Aves > Passeriformes > Dicruridae > Machaerirhynchus > Machaerirhynchus nigripectus. The sequence continues at coordinate 1,627,220 of VZRQ01009616.1, forward strand.
TAAAATCTGTATTGTCGAGGAAAAAAAAAAGAAACTAAATTTAATATTAAAAAATACTCAATACTAGCTCAAGAATTCTGCATTCAGATAACATTTTTAAATAACAGTTTGCTGATTTAATCACTGACAATGAGCTTTTGCAAAATACAGCTCCCACCTTCCTGTCTTCCATCAGACAAGAATGTTGTTGACTTTCTATTAATCTTATAAATGTCTTCTCGTCCAGCCTTTCTCTGGAAAAGAATATCTATGATAAGGAATCTCCACATTCAGTAAGAGAGCTTTATGGTGGCTGCCTCTACCTCAGAGCTGTATTGCTCAATTTTTAATTTTATTTTCTTATAAAGCTGCTGAAGTTGCATGCAACTATTTCTAAACAGACTGGGAAAGAGCAAAACCCTTTTAACCTGAAGTATTTTGATTTAGTTATCTATCACTGTGCTATTTTTGCTGGTTTATATATACTAATTAGCAATATTTAGATCTTGCTTACAGCATCTATGCACACGTAATTACTGAGCAAAAATAACTTAAATAATTTAAAAATTATCCTTTAATAAAACAGTCCCTCATTGTTATCATAGCTGATCCTGAAAAGGAAGCAATGAATGCAAACCCTACTGTGCCTGTTAATCTAGAGAGGTAATGCAAACTGAAATATTTTCAAGCTCATTTTTCAAAGTTAAAAGCCTTCCAAAGACAGATAACAAACAATTTCCTTCAGATGATTACTAACCTAGGTTTATATGAATCTGTCAAGCTATCATCCAAGCTGTAGCTGTTCTCATACAGATTTATGTCAGAGAATTGCAACCAGCAAGTCATAGTTTAAACTTCATTTGACTTGCTTGAAACTGATTTCCTAGAAAGTCAAACAAATAAAATAAAATACTTCTTACAATATCAGACATAAAATTCTGGAATTTGGTGCCACCGGCAGTACCACAGACACTACTGGAGAAGAGAGTACAAATTCAAGGACAGAAGTCACATAGACTGACACAAATGCAAGTAGTCAAGGATATAGTCCCAGAAAAAACAAGGAAAACAAGGGACCTCAAAAAGCCAACAGGCTCTCTCAAACACTCTCTAACTAGCATAAATTTAACTACAGTTAGACTACTGTGCTAGAAGGACACTGCTCTCATGCAGGAGATTTTATGTGATCTGGTAGCCATGCTATCTAGTCTTCTTTAAAGAGATTTCTGTTACAGACACATGTTGTCTGCATGTCAGCTGAGGTTCTTTATGCCTCATTGTTCCCTTTGCCTGCAGTTCATTCTGCCTCTTTTTATCCAGAAACATCAACTGTATTTCCACTTCTTTTCTTGTGATTCTGTACTTGGATCCATCATCCTCTGTAGTGGCAGCCTGCTTTTCTGGTTTTCCTGTCAGACAGGTATTTGAACACACCATGTTTCTACGTGGTATCCTCTCTTCTTTGCTCCAATTTGTCTCCAAACCTATTGTTTCCCCCTGAGAACTCTAATGCTCAGGTATGTTCTGCTCCCAGTTCAGGTCATATCATGCATATACAGATGTTATCAGAAATCTAATTAGCAATGCAGCTAATACGTTGGCAGCTTGACAGCTTCTACACCCAGTCATCTTTGTTTTCTCCTTCATGTGAAGGTCATCTCTCATGCCATCTCAGACACTATCAGCACGTCTCCCTAGTCCCCAGCTCAAAAGTCAAGGACTTGTTTCTTTCTCATTAAAAGACAATCTTCACCACCCCCTCCCCTTCTTTCTGGTCCTCTCAGGTCTACTCACTCCTGTACTTTACGGATTTATCAAACAAGTTCCAGAAGTTAAATAATTCGCTGCATGGAATCTGGTAATATGAATGCTATGAAACATTAAGATGTCCATCCTATCTCGTATTAGTTTCAGTTCCTTACTGTAGTTCCTTATTGTACACAGAATGCTCTCTTGGCCATATTCCAATCAAGATACACGATAGCCTTTCCCACAGCTTTTTAGATGAGGTTTCTTAGAGAACAAAGCTTTATGTAGTTCTGTGATTTTTTCTTTTATCCAGCAGATCCTCCTCCCTTTTGCCACCTCATAAGATTCTCCACCTGTGAGTCTATATAATTCAATTACTGGAAATTTTGAGGATATTTTATTTCTACAGGCTTGGCAATTACTAGAAGATGGATAAAATAAGAGACGCACAAACCCCTGATAATTACAAAATCATACTAAATTATAAACAAGCATCTCATGCTCTGCCACAATACTATATCATGCTTAAATGTGTGGGAAGTCACCATAAATATAACTTTGAAACAGTCACAGCACATGCTGTCACTTGCCTAGAAAGAATTATTGATATATATGATTTTAAAAAGGCTTAGAGAAAAAGGATATCATGACTCTGTAGCTCTGCTGCTCAGAGAACAGCTACTTTTTTCCTTTGGACCTTTCAAGAGAGATTGAATGGCAGTAATTAATGTCTAAAAAACTATTTGCTGCAATCATATTTTTTGAAATGAAACATCTTTGTTAATTTCAAACGTCCATGTTACGGATAAAGATGCTCTCTTTTTTTCTGTTGAAAGAATTAATTTTCCCTCAACACCTATCTTTAAGCCAATTTCTACTAAGTGTAAACAAGGCAAGCTCAAAGTGTACAAGGAAGAAAAAACCAAAAGCTAACATTTCTGAATTAAAAAAAAAAAAAGGCGGAGGGTTGTCAAAGATTAAATACAAGCTGGGGAACTGCCTTGCCTGTGGCTTTGTGTAGTCCAGAGAGAAGAAGGCAGGTGGACCACTGTCCAGAGATCAGGATTCATTACTGCACCCACCACGCATTTCTAGCCTACTGCGACTGTTCAAAGCACGTGTGCAGGGTAGGAATGTCGCCCTGAGTTTTGCAGTCTTTCTATGTTTTCATTCCTGTAGTAGAACTTCTCAGGCACTTTACTGTAACATGTTTACCTACCGGTCTTTATTATTATCATTCCTTTTGTTAGGCGGAGAATTATGATAGACTTTTGGTCTGACCAGTGTCATGGAGAGGTGGTAACCCCATCCTCCAATCCATGGTTGTCTCTAAAAAGATATATAACTGACTAAATAAAGAGCCGGGCTCTCTTCTTCCCTCTTCTTTGCCCCTTCTTTGCCCTACTTTGGCCCTTCTTGCTCTCTCTCTCTTGGCCCTGGCTCCTATCCTGACAGAACGGTGTCTGCGTGGTTCTTTAGTGTCTGAGTACGACATAGGAAGACAGAGGAAACAGTTGTTACAGTGTTTCCATTTTTCACAGAAAAATAGGGACTACAATACACCAAAGTACAATTTACAGCCAGAATAATTTCTATTTCTTTCGGATCTGGTTCTGTATCAGAACTAGGAGCAAGTGGAAGAGGAGAAATCAATACTTACACAGTCTTTGTTACTCCTACTGTGGACTCAGCCTGCCTATAAAGCATACTAGAAGCACAAGCACTGCAGGTGCAGGTTTCTCCTCTCTACATTATAGGGATATGTAAAGAACGATAATTTATTTTATATATGCCACAGGGATATTAAAGGAAAAACAATCCACAGTATATAAAAACAGAGACCTAAAATGATAAATTTTTGTAAGAGATTCTAAGAGGGATGATGTTTTTTCTTTTGTTTCTATTATGAGCAGACTACTTTTTTTAAAAAAAGGGAAAAGACAGTGTTGAATTCTCCTGGACTTCCACACCAAGCTTTTAAACATTAGAAAATAAAGTGTTTATTTTCAAAGCATATTATGAGTGGCTTCAGTTGCATCTGAATATTATGCTAATTCAAAAAATCCCCGAATAATTCAAAGCAAAGAAAAAAATACAGCAGTACTGTTCTACATTACCTTTCTTAAAAATACGGAAAATTAGCTGTTCTATTTAATTACAGCCGCTAGGTGGCAAAGTTGGCCAAAGAACCAAATGTTTGAAACTTGACTGCATCTCTCTATTTGAATACAAAAGGCTTATTTAAAAAATGCCACAGAAAATTAAAAAAGTTTAAAGGAAAAATTAAATTCAGTAATGATAAACCTATTTTATGACATTATTTGTAAGTTATTTAAACTACTTCATCTGTTAAAATCCCTAAAAGATGGCAAAATAATTTTAGTGAATGTTCTTGAAATCACATGAAGTAATTACTGCACTGGGCAACAATAAAAATACTGAATACAGATTTTAAGTTTAGAACAGAATACCTAATAACACATATTATATCTTCTGACTTGACAGCAGGCACAGTAATGCTATCTTTTGACTAAAGAAGACACAGTACTCCTTATGTTTCTTGAGATAAAAGCTGCTTTTCTTCCTTTCAAACCAGCACAGTCACTCTCCATCTGGTTGAATTTCAGCAAATACTTTAAAAAGAGAGCTAGTCTTTCTACTTTTTTTTTTTTTAGTACTTTCTTCTCCCTAACCTCTTCTGGCTAGTTCTTACTCTTTATTTCAGCACATCTGCTAGTTGATTCATGCTTTAAGTTAAATTCCATGCTGTCTACACTTACACATCCCAACATGCTGGATTCAGTGGTACCTCCAATACAGCTAAAAGTGACACGAAATGAACATTAGTTGATCCACGAACTCTCCACAAATATGCTGCAAAGCAAACCCCATCTGACTCATGTGGAACTCACATTAAAGGAAAGAGTTCGCAAGAAGAACTCTCCTGTCCCATGGCTCCCAAAGAATTACTGAGCCATCACTTAGTAAAAATCTACTCACAATATTAGTATCTCCCTCTACCAAAAAAAAAAATCATGAACAAGGAGCATGAAGTGTCTAAAGAGTGAACAAAGGCAGGATGATCCTGGCTTGTTTTTTCCTGTTTCATGGGACAAATCTGCTTAGCTCCAAGATAGAAGTATGGTGAACTCCACAGTCAAGGATTTTTGAGTTGGCTAAACTACTTAACCAGTCAGGAAATTACAAACTTACTGTATTGAGTGTGTGTTCTAACAGTGAGCTCTTTAAGCTCTTGTCATATCAAGCTCTTCACAAGCCAGTGGGGCTCTAGCATGACAAGGGAGGGAGACTGGAGAGAAGAAGGAACGGGAGACAACCAGATACTGCAGATACTAAATGCTCCACAGTTTTGCTTGCATTCTTTACAGTAAAGTGGGAAGATCTAATGCTGAGTATCATCACTATTTAGTCTGCATTTTCTTTTAAGAGACAGTCATTAAGAAACATCCCTCTCAGAATAAGGAGGAATGAAAACAGAATAAACCAGAGCGAGGCCGAGTCATTCCAAAGCAATGAGCACTGCCCCCTTGGAAAGTTACCAGCTACACGCAGTAGATGTGGAATGTATTTTTGCTCAGTAGCATCCACTCCCATTCCTAGATGTGTGTCATCTAACATGTCAGTAAACCACTGATCACAGTGACGCAGCTATGAGCTATGAGCTTCTGTGTCACAGGAGAGGCTAAAAGAAGCAGCCAGAAGTGCACTGAGTTTTTAACCTGAACTGCTGCATGTCTCTACCCAAAACACAATGCGAGGAAGGAGGAGGGGATGATAAAGGAGGAACAAAAGAAAAAGGCACCTGTTAAGCACATTTGAGCAGTCCAGTTTCTGGAGCACATGAGAGACAGAGCAAGGTACTCTCACAGCTGGCTACCTTTGTTTTCCAGCCCCCCAAAAAAGCAGGAGTCTGCTGACAGGTTACTTGGAAGCAGCTTAAATAATGCCCACAATGAGGGCACAGAGTCCCTGTATCTCAGGACTCAAAATCACTTGCTCACAGTACCTTTATGAGGTGTAGAGTTCATCACACACTTTAAACAGGGCATAATCTTGCAAAACTTCTTTCCTTCAGAAGATTTTCCTCCCCAGAGAAACAGCATCATCAAGACACACATGTACATACTACAGTGAGTCCAGCCAAGGGCCATGAAGATGATGAAAGGCTTGGAGCCCCTTACACGAAAGAACAGGCAGGAAGTTGGTAATGTTCAGCCTAGAGAAGAGTCTTTATCCATATGTTTACACAACCAAAGGGACATCGTAAAGAGCACCAGCAACTCAGTGATGCCCCAAGACAGGACAAGAGGCAGTGGGCACAAACTGAAATACAGGCAATTCCAATTAATTATTAGAAAGCTATTTTACAGTGAGGGTGATCAAGCACTTTTAACAGGTTGCCCAGAGAGACCATGCAGTCTTCACCCTTGGGTATACTCAAAACCCTCCTGGACGTGGCCCTGAGCAAACAGCTCTAGCTGAGTCTGCTCTGAGCAAGGGCTTGGACTCAATGATCTCCAGTTATGCCTTCCTACTTCAATCATTCTCTGATTCTACAAAGACAAAATACACAAAATGCCACAGACATTAAGACTAAATACACAAACGCACACAGTTTGCCTAAACTTAACTTGCAGCAGTCTTTTTGCTTAAAGAAAGAACTTATAATCTCCATTTCTTATACTACTTAATTTTCAGCTTCTAGAAAACAATGGGAAAGAAATGCTCTGCTGCTTCTGTATTGTGAGCAAGGACATAACCTTGTGTTATGTCCTTGTAAAAAGTGTAAATTTAATTGAAAAGAAGTCTGTTTTTCTAAATCTGTCCTTATTACTAACCAAAGAATAAATGTATTCAAAAGACAATTACATGATGCTTTACAAATGTTTTGTGAAGCTTTTATGGATATCAGGATGCTGGAAAGTTTTACGAATGCACTGCTAAGAAAAGTAAACATAAACTACAACACTAAAGAAAAAGGCATAACAAAACTTTTCTTTTACTATAGCCTCACTAACTTCCAAAGCCTTCTTTTAATATTCCCTTCATAATTACCAAAACTGTTGGACTTTTTGAAAACAGCTGCCTAATATATTTCTACAGAATTGTGTTGTTACTGATAGGCAAACCATAAAATAAGGAATGGAGAAGTTCAAATGCAACACAAACCACATTTTTTAAGAAGTTCAGATACCCAGGGATAATTCTTTCTTAAAAAACAAACAGGCAAACAAAACCACAAACTTCTTTTTTTAAATATGTATCACAGCTTATTTAAAACAAAATTTTTCTTGGAAAATAAATCTAGTACAATAAAAGCACCTAGTGCAATTTGAGTGGATTTTCTGAAAATTATGGGCAATATTTCACTATTTCCAACCAAACAGAATGAACAAACAATCTCCTTTCAGACTGGTTTCCTAATAAAATAAAACTTATGTCTCCCTCTTTTTCCTGGGCTCATTTGCCAGTTTTCATAGTATTTGACCTCACTAAGCATCAATTTCCTACAGATTTGCTTAAATGAGTAGCCAAGTAAAAAGAAACTGTCGATTCTATAGGAAACACTAAGGGATAAACATGGCAACCACCACACAAAGGGCCTAAATTTTGGACAAAATGCCTTAGAAACTAAGGCTGAAAATATTTGAAAATATTTTGAAATAGCAAAATAAATCCTACTTTATTATTAAAATTTCAGCACACTTCATTAAAGCAATTCAAAACATTCTTTGTTCTCCAAACTGACCCAAGACCCAAAAAGACGCAACCCATTACGCAACGGCAAGTGAACAAACCACTCGTTACTACTGGTTCTGTGGCACTCTCCGAGCCTTGCCAGCCTCTGTGGGGGTGTGGGTTCCCCAGCCGTGGCTCTGTGGGCCGTACCACACCCCAGGCAATGAAAGCCCAGAAGCCCTTGAGCTCCAAGGCCAGGGTCATGGGACAGGAGGCAGAGGGAGACAGCAAACCACAAGGCACACCTGTGCCACCCTTCGGGCTCTGCCAAATCAGAGACTTTTCCCAAATGAGCGCTTTGCAAGCAAAACCCAACTGAACCAGGAGACCTCAAGTTTCATCCCAGCAAACATCCCAGGACAAACAAGACAAGGATGAAAACGTCACAGTGGTTGTGCTGAGTATTCTTGTCTGGAGCTGGCTATGTTCCCACAGTTCCCATTGACCACAGTGAAGACTCTGGTGGGTAAAGGTTGCGGGGCAGGAAAAAAGAGAGGGAGAGAGGATAT